>KN880503.1:0-109936 GCA_000934385.1 Cylindrobasidium torrendii FP15055 ss-10 | reverse complement strand
CTGTGCTTGAAGATACAGAAAAAATATACGTGGCATTTTGATGGCATAATGAAGGTGGCATCAAGTTCTCTAATGGTATGTACTTCTCCAGCGCGAGATATGGGCATAACTGCTCGATGATCGAGTTTGATCACATTTTTCTTCGTAATTCACAAAGACCCCCAGGTTAGCACACCCTCCTCAAAGTTGATAGAACACTCATATATAGCACTAGATTCTATACTGAAATTCGTAGGGTGTGGCAGGCTATCCCTCCTCGCAAATTCCAACTTTATTCACTCAGGGTACATTATTCACGTCAGGGGCAGTGATAGTACTAATGCTGGTATGTATTATATGGATTCATCTTTGCCTTTTATCAGCGTTATATGCCCTCGGCACTCGTCTCTTGGCCTGTCCGGGCTACGAAACTTAAGGGTTGGCCTTGTGTCTACTCATCGTTGTAAACGATGGTGGCAGGAGAGCTAAGCGATAAGTTCATTTTAGAGAATAAATTCGAAGACCTACAAACAAAAGTAAAGGCGTACCGTTTTTCTGAACCCTAGAATTCATCAGCCATATGACCCTGGTTATCGATGAGTCCGTGACGTACATTTTCTATCCATGCAACCTGCGCCTTCAGCTCAGTCATACCAAGGAGAAGCACCACTTCGAACTCGATTTCATGATAGAGTGTGTTTGTCACGTTGCTATACTTTTGTCTGGACTGGCGCGCTAGAGACCACAGGTTCGATTCAACCGTACACAGCGTGGAGAACGAGGCTGGTAAATTCACTGCTCAGAGTTTAACGTGCAAGCAAGCGAAACGAGGACTTACTTTTGTCATCGGAGATCCAGTCCGGAGGTTCCCCATCTCCCTTGAAGCAAAGGATGACATGCTGAATTTTGCCGAGGTTTTTCTTCTTGATACTGGTAAACGTCCTAGAAAAATCTTGCCGAAACTCGGACTCTTCTCTGACGGTCGTGCCCTTGCCCCGAAAAGTCAGAACACTGCAGACTGCATTGAAGACACTTCGAGCTTACCTTGGCAAGAATTTCGCTGTAGTATCCAGGCAGACGCACGACACCTGACACCGACTCATACGCCAAGTGCTCGCGTGATTTGTGGTCGGGGAACTGCGGTAAGTACGGTATGGCTGCCTCAATACCGTATGAAAACCTTGCGGTGCGCACGCTAACACAACGGTCGAGATGATATGACACTGCACCGTCTGCGACAGCTTTGTTCCTTTCCGACGTTCAGAATCAGCGCGGCCACGACAAGGAAGACTCACAGATGTCCATCGGGACGGAAGACTGTACATCCTTTCCCCGCCAGCTCCGTACAGAGGTTGGAGAACAACCAATCACTTGCGGCGTACCCACCGACAAGTATGACCGTCTACATGAATGTCAGCACCCAGCGACATAATCATATTCTAACTGACTTTGATTGGTATGCCGGTCGAGTTTTGTTGGCTTTGAACAGCATCAACAACTGCAGTGATCGAGGGTTTGAAGAACTGCGCGACGACATCGCTGAAGTATACGCATGAGAATGGAACTTCCATCAAAGATTAGTGGTTTCTACGTACCCCGCGAGCTTCATTTGTCCGTTACGGATGTCCACTGTACGCTCAGTATCGCGCATCCCACCAAAGCGAATATAATAAGGCGCCGAGCTGTCGCGGAAGCCTAGCTTCGTCGTTGCGTCGAAGACTTCAGAGATACGCTGGACGTCTTCCGGGTTGCCGAAGCGCGTGTTGCTCAGTCGACCTAGTTCAGATACGCATCAGAATGGGAACAATGGCGGGTCTGGCTTACTGTGGAGATAAGCCCGCGCCCTACGGGTGACGAAGATGGATCCCTGCATACAGCCTAGAAGAGTAATGGGGTGAGCAATGGGTAGCAAATGCTGAGCGCAAAGGCAAGGTAGTACATTGGATGGGGGCAATCTCCTCGAAGGACCAACCGCCAGAGGCGTCACCACTCGCCTTCCGATAGGCGCTAAGGTCAATCGTACCCCCGCCAGCATCGACAATGATCATGCCTTCGTTTGTCTGTCCATGTAATTTATCAAGTTAGATCGCCTGCCATCCGACACTGGATTCGAATACGCACGTTCTTGATTGCGTCCAAGTTGCCTGTAGTAATGCAATAATGCAGACTTGCTTCGCCCTCTGTAACAAATTGAATGCGCTCCTGCGCGCTCTTCGCCTGCACGAGGCCCGCCTTCACCGCAGCCTGGCGCATGAGCCCTTGTTGGCGCCCCTCCCAGCCGTTCGGATGCGTGAGAACAAAGTCGATATTATCCTCGACCGACTTCCAATACGACTCTCCGTTGTAGTTCATCTCGACGATGTATTGGCGCGTGCAATGGAAGAGATACTTGAGGAAGTCGGAAAAGATGTCGATAGCGCTCTTGCCTGCGGGGAGGGGTGGGAGGTCGCTGTCAGCAATTTGCGATGAGAGATTCTTTGGGCGAAGGTGAAGCTTGAACCTGAGATAGAGTGAGTCTATCGAGTATGCGCAACGATATTGCTACACACCATTCGACTTTGGTGTATCCCTCATCCTGCGCAATCTCCAGGAACCCTTCCTCAACAGCCTCGGCCCCGACTGCCTTCACGACACCATGCGAGTCGTAATAGATGATGCTCGGTATCTTCGAGTTTCCACCGACTTTGTGCTGAGCGGGGAACCTGATACATAAACATGAGCCTCAATGCGTATGCGGGGACGTGGGAATGCGCTGGCCTTGTTACACCTTGTATATTGGGAGGCAGACCTGGCTCGAGTTTGGCGAAAGAGGCACCTGAAAAGGTGGTGCCCACATCGAAAGCGATCACCAGCTTCCTGGTGTTGCCTTCGTACGGTTTTCGGGACGACAGGGGCGTAAGGTTCATCGTGGAGGGGAATCGGCAGAGGGAATACAAACCTGAGCGCCTCGACTATAAGTATATCACAATGTGATCTGTGCGAAGGAATACCTGATGAAACCACGCCGCAAACGCGCTGCTTTTGCTATGCTTGTTTGAGTCATTCCATAATGGGGTTGTGACTTGAGAAGGGATTGTAAGATATGGATATCACAGCCGCTCACTACTGATCAAAGAAAGCATCCTCGAGGAGAACCTTAGGCTTAAGTATCCACTGTCGGCTCATGATAGTGCCTGTATCCCCTCGGACGGTGCAGTGAACCCCCGCCTCGATGCAACATGCTACGGTGCGATCCTTCTTTTCCACGCTCCCACGCCCGCCATCCGCGTCCGCCATTGTCTGCTTATCAAATGCCTTCCCACCATCAATCAATGCAAACACCATACTCTGAGAAAGAACACCCTCGACTGCAGCGCGGTCGGCTTTGATGACCGCTTCAGCGAGCGGTGTGAGGTCCACTTGAGGCATAGAGTGTCCAAGATAGGTGATGACTGTCGTGAGACTGGTGTGAAGGAGGAGACGCAGTTTATCCAGAGCCGCGGCTGTGTCGACGTACTTGTACCGCGAATAAACGAGAGCACGCCAACGGGAAGACACGCTCTGTGGACCTTGTGACTAGCGTCAGCAATGAACTTCACGCGAAAACATCGCTGGACGTACTCGACGCGCGGATGTTTTTATACGCAGATATCAGTCCTCCCTGCACGCCATTGATTGTATAGAACATATTCCAGCGATGCACAATCTTGACTAGGGCGGTTTGGACTGCAGTCTGGAGAAGGATCTCAGCATCCCAGTTGGGGAGTGATTCAATGCGCAAGACGGCAAGGAAATTGGCGCCAATGAGTTCCTGTACGCCGTCAGAAGACGGTCGTGGACAATGGATATGTTCTTGACGCGGAGCGGACTCGGATATCGAGGCAGCGAGCTGGAAGATCTCAGCGTTTACTGCCTTCACGAGGCCCACAATGTCATGTCCAGACATCGTGTCTGACTTCTCCAGATAAACCTGCGCCTCCTGGAGCTCGTGCCGCCTGATGTCAAGGAGACTTTCTGCTTTTTGACGCCGGTCATGTTCACCATTGAATTGACGCTCGAGGACCTGAATTCTGCTCTGAGCTGCATCGAGCGCATTTTGATACTCGTTCGAAGACGCTGCTTGCTCGTTTCGGTAGTACTGATCCAACTCGTGAACATAACGCTGGAAGTTGTCAGACTGCGTTTTGAGTTCGTCCTTGAGGGCTTGTATTTCATCGGACGCCTTGGCCAACTGGTCCGAGTAGTCTTGGGGGTAGTACGCGGATGTCTGCTGGATATTACTGACTAAATTCACGCCGGCGAAGAAGATAGAAAACTTGCATCAAGCATATTTTCTTGCCAGACGTCTTGCTGGGCGTCCCCTTCAGCTTGGACAGGCGAAACTGATGGATCCTCGAGTGCATATCGGTATTCCTGACTGGGAGCGACTGATTCATGGTGAATGCCCGGAGGGATTGGCTGGCTGGTGAGCTCGACATGCTCATGTGCGGTGTGATATCCCTGCAACCAAGTAAGGCTGACCGTATTTCGAACGGTCGGTTAGAACGGACCTGTTCTTTATGTACAACGGAATCAACGCTATCTTGCTCAACCCCAGAGTTCTACGCGAAGAGAGCATCAGTGGAAGTTCATCGCCGCCCAGGGAGGCAGTGAAACTGTCCGTACCACTTGACCACCATTGCCGAGCACTTCCTCCTCACCGCCCAGCATCGACGAACCAGAGTTAGCCAATATCGTCGGTATCACTTCGAAGACCATGGAAGTGATGAGATGCAGTCGCTGATACGTGGGCTTCTTTAATGGCGGCCACTCATACTAAATCAGTGGTGTGATTGCGGGGGCATGTGTTGCGTATCATATGTGATATGAGAAAGGAGACGGCCAGAGCAGGGCCAGAGTGATTATTGGCGCTCGTGTGGTGGTAGTACATAGACAAGCCGAGATCCGGAGCGCGTAGCGCCATCAAATCAAAAACCGATCGCATGTTGAACTACTGTTTTGAGGCGTGAAGACATCCCATGCGGCATAAACGCTTGAGGTAAGTTATACTATTGCCGAAGCGCTGAGGCCTGAGGTCCCAATGAATAATCTCCCGGAGGAGTAGGCAGCTAGAGTTGGAATGTATGGAAGGATGACAACAAGCCATAGCGATTATTCGGTGGCTCGCCGTACCGAAAGTTCGCAAGGTAAAACTAGCCCTATCGACAGAAAGGTGAGGTTTACAGAAATAAATAGCCTCAGGGTATATAGGCAAAGACAAATGCAAAGAAAGTACATAAACAAGACACGGTGAAGCTCTAAATGTCGCCTTCCCATTCATCGAAAAGGTCGCCAATAATAAAATCGCCATAAAACATCGACTCCAGATATATCTTCGGCTTGAGCAACCACTGCTTGCTCAAGCAGTCCCCAAACTGTCCGCGAACGGTGCAGTAAAGGCCAACTTCTATACAGCATGCGATGGTACCCTCTTCCTCTTGTCGCTGGTGGCAGTCAACATCCTCCATGACCCTGGCGTCGTACGGCTTTGCAGGTTTGGCAAAACCCACCCCAAGGTTTTGTGAAAGGGCCGCCTCGCCTGTCGCACGATCCAATTTGAAGACAGCGTCGGTGATGGCAGATATATCGCCCTCGACCCCGTCGAAAGGTGTGTACCCAAGCGCGTCAATGACCGTGTCGACCGCATCCTTGAGGAGAGCGCACAGCTTTGCATGAGCCATTCTGGTGTCGCCGTACTTGTGTCGCGCATAAATGAGGGAGCGCCAGCGGGCAGACACGCTTTGCGGACCTGAAGGAGATTTAGCTCATGCTGCTACGACAGGAGAGGAAAAAAACACGCACTTGTCGTACGGATACTATCAAAAGCCGCACGCACCTCGGCCTGGGAGTTATCTGACACACTGAAAAGCTTTGTCCAACGGTGCGCGACCTTGGCGAGGGCGACCCGGATAGCCGTTTGCAGAAGGAATTCGGGATCAGCACCGGGGACAGAGTCCCGGCGGAGGATATCCACAAGGCTGGTTCCAACAAACTTCTCCAGGTCGTCTAGAGAGGGTTTATCCATAAGGACGTCCTCGCGGCAGGAGCGTGTTTCGGCAATGGCGGCGGCGAATTGAAATATCTCAGAGTTCAGCGCCCTCACAAGGCCCATTACATCCTCGCCGGACATTCGGTCAGACGTCTCAAGGTAGGTGTGTGCCTCCTGGAGCTCTCGACGGCCGACGTCGAGCTGCTGTTCGGTATCCAGTCGTTTGGACTGCTCCTGGTCCAGCTGGCTCTGTAGGTCCCGGACTTTACGTTCTGCGTCGTCCAAGTTCGTGCGGTATTTGCTGCAGCTGGCTTCGAGCTCTTCGCACCGCGCCTGCCAGCTCGAGACACAACTAGTATAATACTCTCGCTGCTTCTGCATTTCAGCTCTCAAGGCGTCGAGCTCATCATTGGCGCGCGATCGGGAATGCCTGCGTGCCCGACGCGCATGCTGGTTTCGTCTGTCAGATGAGGTATAGGAGAATGGGGAGTGGGACGCACCTCGTGGGGGGTGCGCTGTCTGCGCAAGCCATCGCCATCCTCAACGCGACGAGCTTGGTTGTCTTCCCGGCAGTCGTCAGAGCTAGAAAAGCAACTGTCTGGCGTTTCGCAGCGCACGACCTCTGGCAGAGATGAACGCGGCTTGGGACGCGCCGGCCTTCCATGCTCGGAAGACAACGTAGAGCGGCGCGAGCGCAACGGCTGAAGGCCCATGTCAATGTATATTTTGTGAAAAGACGGATGGAGGGCGCTACCTTGCGGTACTCTGTAGGAGACTGAGGCCGACTGTCAACAGCCTAAAGCTGTTAAGGACGTTGTCAACTGTTTTTGTTATCAAGCGCGTACCATTGGACAAGTAGGAACTGAAATGGGGGACAGCAGAACCACAGGCTCTGCTACAATGTGCGTGGGCCTCCTTGCAAACTTATCAGTAATTGGATGCGCACCTAGACCGTGCAGCGTGGAGGCAAGAAGGAAGAGCTTGAATTAACTGCGGTGGTGGAGGCGTGAATCTAAGGGCATTTCACAAAGTCACACTGGGCTTATAAGCGGTGGCGGATAAGGTCATATCTCTGCCGTGTATCTCTGTATTGCGAATCCTGTGAGGCAGAGGTTTCAAAGAAAAAGGATTTGCCATCGACCACGATGGCGGAAAGCAAAGCGTTACGATCACACGTGCCCGCGTTTGAGCGTAGGCAATAGCCAAAAGTCAGATTCGCGGTATGTTATTGGACACTATCACCGTCTGTCAGCTGTCCATAGTATAGGTCCTTGCTTCAGTAGCCTATGCGTGAATTTGGCGAGGCCGGATATTTATCGGACTCAAATTACGTAACGAGCCAGAATGGTAATTGCAAAACTTCCTCGATCCTGGCTCGGTTTTCCATCCTGCTATGATGGTCTTCCGCTCGTTTCTTTGCTGCTGTAACAGCAAACCAGTCCCCGCCGCCAGGGTGGAGATCATCGACGAGAGCTCGCGTCTAATCCCTGCCGCGGAAGAGCCGATGTGCGTTGATGTGTTCGTTGGTATGCTCGGACCCTGACCCCGCTTTGCTCGTCAGACCACCTACAACCAGCTTTGACTATGGGAAATACGAGGGCCGACTGGGAACTATCATTCGGGCAAAGGAAGGGTTCGCGCCTTAGTCTTGCCCGGCTGCTGCATCGAACTTACCGACCATAGGCAGATGATGAACGTCAATCCGCAAGACCGAACGCGCCCGCAGAGCGTACGCAACGACTCGTCTTCAAACTTCTCCAGAGATTACGGCGAGCCTGTGGACGGCTCGTCTATATCACAAGCTTACCCTGAGCAACATACCATGGACATCGACGCATTTATGCCTCCTATTGCGAGAGGCCCTTCTCGGTCGAGCTCCAACTCGTACAGGTCCACAGATCACACCAGTCGACCCACGGCAATAGCTCTATCCGCCCGTCTTGTCAGTGCCGAGAGTTTGGAGCGTTCTGGGGAGCTTGCAAAAGACCAGGTGCGTTATACCCGACTCCATTCTGTCCATTCGCTCACCCCATCCAGCCTGCGGCACACATACCAGATCTGAACATTGGCTCCTTGTCGCGCAGCTGGGATGATTAATCCCCCCTCATAATATCTTCTCTCGCTGTTGTTATGTTATGCTTTCCTCTCCGCGGACACATCTGAATCCCTCTCGATACCACACTGACCCTGGCTATATAGAATATAGATTGTGCTCATCATTCCTTTTCAGTGCACTCCCCCTTGTACCATAATGTGCCATGCGCTGCTTTGTTTATATTTCCTCATACAAAACCGTTTGTGGAATTTGTTGTTATACAGTAACTTACCCAAACGCATAGCCGCGGCCAAATCCAACTCTTCGTCAGGCGACAACTTATCAGTGGGCGCGATTCTCTCAGTGATGGAATTGGGAACGGTGTTGCCTAACTTGGGTTGCACATGTTCAATCAAGGTCGTCCGTTCTCAAGTCGGGAAGCCGTCGGGATGGTTCACTACATACGGACCGAACACAAGATTTTCTCTCATTCCAAGTTTGCCACGCATTCAAATACTGAAGGTAAGAACATACATATAGCAATACAGATCCATCGTAAGCATCAATTAACATAAATCATCACAAGTCGCAAGGTACAAAGCAAGAAAATTCCACATCGCAAAGAAACAAAACAAAACACATCTCAGTGTGCACGATGGTCGCGACCGCGTCGCCTGTGCGTAGCCCTCGGTGAATATGACGGAGGATTAGACTTGACTGCCTTGTACGGCGGCGGAGGTGTACTGGATATGATAACAGACGCTGGAACCCAAGGCATTCCATCCCACATTGGAATAGGCTCTGCACTCGAGGGTAAGCGCACCTCCTCCTCCTCAATTTGGCGAAGTCGTCGTTTCATCCGCTTCAACTGAAGCCGCAGAACGATTGTGTCCACCGCTCTGCTCACAGAGGACGAGGAGCGACGAGGAGCGGGCGGCGGTTGTGCAGTGGGCAAATTCGACACATGGGTCGGCGATGGCCTACTGTACGGTGTGGACTTTGATTTCCGAGCCGGTGTACGAGAGGACCGATGGCGAGGAGCATTAGAAGTATGAATTTTTGGCGAGGCGGTAGCACCGTGTGGTGGCATAAAGGATGCTGAAGGTGCAAATGATACTCCAGTCATTCTGGGAGGTGCAGGCTGCATATATGCTGGCGGATTGTGCAAGGAAATGGGCGGGGGAGAGCAGACTATAGAGGGATTGGCCATGACGCCGCGCGACGAGGAGCGACGAAGAGCAGGGGGTGGTTGTGTAGGCAAATTCGACACATTGTAGTGAGTCGGTGATGGCATACTGTACGGTGTGGACTTTGATTTCCGAGCCGGTGTGCGAGAGTGCCGATGGCGAGGAGCATTAGAAGTATGAATTGCGGTAGCGCTAGCACCGTGTGGTGGCATGAAGGATACTGAAGGTGCAAATGATACTCCAGTCGTTCTGGGAGGTGCAGGCTGCGTATATGCTGGCGTATTATGCAAGGAATTGGGCGGGGGAGAGCAGACTATAGAGGGATTGGCCATGACACCGCGGGAAATATCTCGATCTGAGATGTCCTTGATGGTGCGGAATGCTTTGGGACTAGGGTTGTTGTGCCACATCTCTACAGAAGGTGATAGGCAGCCCGGAGATCTTGGTAGGAAGCGCTTTGCTCGTGCAATTTGTGTTTTGGCGCTTGAGGCGTGGGAAACCGCTCAGACCCGATTACAATGGTTGGGGAGAGTGGGGGGCAACAGTCGAAGAGCAGGTTACTCTGAGGTGAAGACTGTCACTGTCAGTGCTTGTCTTTTATACCATTATCTCGCTTCGGCCCGGGACGAATAACTGTGGGTCCTGTATTCCCACGCTGTATGCAACAACCTTTTTGTTGTTACGGTCCATTATTGATACGTGACGACTGCTATTGTCTGCGAATGTCTTCTCACTCCCAGCTCAAGTAACCAGGTTACTGTGAGAATTAATCGGACTGGTTCCTAGCCTTATAGTGCCTACGTCCTTGTTCTCTTTGCGGACATCGATCAGTGGGACGACGCTGGCCTGTTGCTCAAATGCTCAGAGACAAGGTATTTCCTTCCAAAAAGAATTTGTAAGGTATGCAATGTCTCTCATTGATTCAAGACAGGTATATAGCTGTTCAACATGTTCGTGTTGAATATGCTGCTCAATCCATAACGCCCAATATTTCTCCTACAACACTCTTGAAGATACCATCTGGGTCGAAGCGCTTGCGCACCGCAGCAAAAGTCGCCAAGCTGTCCGGGTTAAGATTTTTGACTGACTGCTTGAAGACATCGCGCGTATTCTTGGTCCAGTGAGGTCGGACAGGGAACTGCTGGCTCGTCACACTAGATAAGGACACACAGAACGCGATACGCACCTCGTCAATGAGGGTCGACGCCAGGTTGATGTACCACTCTTCGTTAAAGCGATCTCCATTCCCTGTCGAAGGCTTGAAGGACGGGAAGTCAAACATCATTGCGCCCTAAACCCCGTCAGCTCTCCGCACGCTCGAGGTCGATCAGGCGGGTCTGCAGCTCACCTTTGACCAGTCCGCATCATCCCCGGGCGCCGTCCTTTCGTTTGTCTGCCCAAGTAAGCTGTCGAATGGTCTCCCAAACTACCCACAATGTCAGCTCTATTTACTCCTACAGCGTGGTTAAATCCCCAAAGCACCTTGATGTTAATCCCGCTTCGGTATGTCGCAGTGACCGCCTTGCCATCTGCCTTACTCTGGTCGAGGAGCTCTCGCACGCGCTTGAGCAACGCATTTGCCTGGGTAATAGGCACGGCCAGCTCCAGAGTCTTTCCATGTAGCCCATAGTCCCATTCAGGCTTCTGGTTTGGATATAACCCTCCGATAAGCACTTCGTAAGCGCTACCATACACCGGCCAGCTCAACAGCGGTAGATCCGTGCTCTCACCTACCTTCAAGTCAGTTTAAATATCTAAGGATGAAGTGGTAGTTGGGACGCACTGTGGAAATTGGGCGCGCTCCAGAGAGCGTAGAAGATGCCCTCGGTGATAAAGTTCTGCCAACTGTTGTTCTGCCCAGACCCCAGGAGGGTGTTCGCCAGGCTGCCTTCGATGTCGGTGAGCGAGAACGTCGACTGGAAAGCGTCTCCGTCGTGGTCCGCTGGGACGACACCGTACGTGCGTTTGTGGAATTTACGCTGGCCGGGCCACCACTGAATGCATCAGTAAATTACAAAGGCTCAGATGGGATGTACGCATGCGACGCACCCAGTAGTTTGCCGTGACATAGGGTGAGATCTCCTCATACAGGTCACCATTGAGAACATCGTCCTCGTCCACAGTCGTCTGATTAGCCCAGACCTTGTAGTCCGCGAGAACCATCATTTCGACACGCGCTATGACACCGAGAAGCCCAAGGGAGGTCGTGGCAGCAAGCCATGTATCGTTGCTTTGGTCGCGATCCAAATGCACAAGCTCGCCTGTCAATGGAGGTCAATGTTAACAGCAATGGCGTCTCGGGACGCAATATGTACACACCCTTGCCGTTGATGATGTCCAAGGCAAGTGCAGCGCTCGAGACCTGAGAGTCTTCGCCCAAGGAAGAACGGTGCGCGCCCATGGCAACTGCACCAGCTATGCCACACTGTGAGAACATCGAAAACAAGCGAAATCTAGCCGACGCACCAATGGTGATGTTCCAGTTCACTGAACGAAGGTGAGAAGTGAGCGGCAAGAAGTTGCAGAACCCTTACCAAGGGTGTATCCCAGAGCTGCATCACGGTCCTGTAGCCATTCCGCTCTACAAAGAGAATACCCTTGAGTGTATGGGGGTGGATCTGAAGTGGAAAGGCGTACAGTTGCGGAAAAGTTACACCAGCTTCGACGAGGACACTGCCGGTACCATCGTCGTTCATTTGCAGGTCGGAAATGCCATTGACCGCATCTGTCTTGATGATGATGGTCGAGGGGTCGTCAGAGCACATCGTGTCGTCTTATAGCATGTTTAACGTCCGCACCAACTCGTTAAGCTGACGACCTACACCACATGTGGCCATTCTGGTAAAGTTCAGTATAAGGGTTACTAAGACAGAAGGGAACGTTGTACACCACTAGCCCGCACAGGTGTTCCAGCGGCGCTGGCATCCTGGACAATGGAGACAATCTCATCAATGGACGATGGTCGGTACACTTTTGCGACCTCATAGCACGCTGCGAAACCGTCTCCATCAAAGGTATTGTACACTTCTACGACGGAGTTCAGCGGTGACAATACAGGAGGTCATGCAGCCAACTCACCACCAGCGACTGCTAGCGCAGGGAGAACAACCTGAGGGAGGAATCGCATCTCAAGCTGGGAGGGTGAGCAAGAGTCAGCTGTCCACCAAACATATGCATTATATATCCACGAACGGGACCAGCAGACACATCCTGGGAGCCGCTAGTACCGAATTGGTCGAGTAACATGTGGTTTGCAACACTGAGTTCTTAGCAACAAGCAGGCCACTGGATCAAATCGTTCTTCTCGTGAAAGCAGAAGGCAGGCAGTGATCTATTCGATTTACTCGGGACGGATTCTTGGCAGATGGTTGTGTGACGTCGTGCTCACCGAAACCTGGCCAAAACCGCCGGCTACCACTTGTTTTTATACGGTTCAAACGTTCGCGGAGCCGGTCTTGCCAATCATTGAGATTCCGAATATCTTCCCTCTGTGTTTCTGGATTCATGTCAGGCGAATGGAGCCTATGCGAAGCTGATTTTCGTAGGTCGCGTGTTGCATAGTCATGCGTGACAGTGTATTTTGCTCCATGATTGTCCAGAATTCGCAGCATCGTCTTCAGATACAGTAAGTAGTCTTCCATGGATGGTCGAGGCAAGAAATGCACGTTCGAGCACGCCTTCGGCATTCGGCCCGAGAGACGGTCACGTGTTGGACCTGACTTCAGGCGCGCGCCTTAGTTTCACCCAGCGTGCATTCAGGCCCTCGATATACCAAAGCAAACGCATTGGCTTCAAAACCCAGTGCAGGGTTTTGACGACCGTAGCTTTGGGGGTACAAGGTGGCGCTCTCAGGAACCTTCCATAAAGAGAACAAAAGGAATGAGCACTCGCGATCGGCTATGGGACGTTTCATCCGCTTCCACGGATAGAATATCCCCAGAGGTCATAAAAGCCCAGCCTTAGAAGCGGAAGACCAAGCTGCGCTTTCTTTCTCACCATCACGACCATTTAACATGACCTACACCACCCGCCTTCGTTCTTCCTCTGCTGGGTCTGCATGTGACGCGATAATTGGGTCGGCAACGCTCAAGCCTCTCAAGACGGCTGGTACGTCTGCGCACCGCTTCTCTGGGTGTTGTATGCTAATGTGTTGCATGATAGTGCCCACACTCCTTCGGCTTTCGCCATCACCCTCTCCCACTCCCACTCAAGGACTGCCTGGTGCAGCCCCTCGTCCAAGCCACCACTGCAATGGACCCGTAGCGCCGGCGTCAGCCCGCAGAAAAGGCCAGATATTCGGTCACAGCCCCGAATTTCCCTTCCACCTCAATCTGGAGGCAACGTCGAACCTTTTACACTTCTATCAACCGCGCCGACGCTCGTCTATCGCGCACCAGCGTAGCAGCTCTGCCCCTTCATGAACACAACCACGATCCTTTGACGAATATTTGAATAGAATCCATAGACGAGCTTTCCTTCTCATAGATGTATCCCTAGCCAATTTTAATCCAGTTCTCTTTTCCTTGTCCGTGCGCTTGGAAAGTCGGCATCGAGAGGCATTGCCATGAGCGTGGAAAGCAGAACAGTATGCACGCGTACCCGCGCCTGATGGATGATCGCGATCACGCTTGCGCACCGACTTCCATCCTCTGCCTCACCAGTCTTCGTCTTCTTTGACGCATCCACCATCCACCAGCCATGATATCTGTATCTCAACACATGACAACAACCTCGGACAGCAGCGCACGTCTGTCCATGCAGATAACATCCCTCGTCGACTCGTACATGATTTGGGTAGGGTCCGCCGATGCCAC
The DNA here is from genome assembly GCA_000934385.1 of Cylindrobasidium torrendii FP15055 ss-10. NCBI lineage: Eukaryota > Fungi > Basidiomycota > Agaricomycetes > Agaricales > Physalacriaceae > Cylindrobasidium > Cylindrobasidium torrendii. The sequence goes on along the minus strand of KN880503.1, from coordinate 95,914 downwards.
CACAGAGGACTCCAATCCCGAAGAGAACGGAAAGTTATGTCGGGATTGGGCATACGCTATGCCACAACCTAATGTGCGTTCCACTAAACTATCCCAGTCCTTGTCCTTTTTCCTGTGCTTTTCGCCTATTCATGTCAATCCGCCGTGCTGGCTGCGCAACCTATTATCCCTCCGTATATGTGCTTCATCGCGCACCTGCTTACGCCTCCGCAGAAACAACCCATTGGCACGACACTCTTCCGCACGAGCGCATCCGACGCTGCGTTGAGTATGGCTCAGCGGATAGGTGAGCCCACTTCCCTTCCGACATCCCTCCTCGGACTCCGTGTTCATTCACTCAAGGCTTTACCTGATATATCCGATGCATCCTGCAATGAGAAATGAATCCCCCTCCTTTTTGAATTGCTCCGCGCTCATACTCTCAACCCAGCCCGCAAGACGAACAAAGCGATATTCCTTTCTGCGGATGTATCACCACAGCACACGCTCGTGGCCGAGAAATGGGTCGTCGATACCCTAAGAGCGTTGTAGCAAGCAAGTGGCTATATGCGTTCGAGGAGGGCACGACATCATTTAATCCTTCTGCTTGGCTCTCAGATGGGACAAAGCGCCAACCGCCCAAGTGCACAACGAGTGCACAATTCGGCATATCGCATTGTCGGCGGAGCGTTCCTCTGATGTACATGGTCAATGTAAAGTTCGAACCTACTTAATATCAACTTGAAGTCCGAATCAGCCTAGTAGTGATGCGGCTCAGGACATGGGCTGAATGTACAACGATGGATGGGAACAGAGGAAATAAGCCTTGCATATTGTAGTGCAAACAGTAAAGAAAATGTGTTTACGAGAGAGTACATCTTGACCGCATCTAGTTGCGATTGATGCCTTGGCGTGCGAGGAACTGCGACAGCCTCTCGCGAAGCTCGAGGGCGTATGTGCACTCGGCAGTACCGATGTTGTCAAAGTCGGCAGTACGACCCACCAACGAAGAGAAATGGATTTGTAAATTCAGGTGCCTCCGCCCAACTATCCGCCCCGGCGGTTCGTGCCTTGAACGGCTTCAGTGATCGGATCTCCAACGCTTTCACCAAGATCGCCATGTCAACAAAATCAGCCACGAATTCCACCCTCCGATGCCCGACGCGTCTTTCCGGGGTCTGGCCACTCTTATCGCTCTCTTGTGCCTTCCAATGACATTTCGGACGTCCAAGTCGCGGGCGGTACAGCGGAATCCAGAATCCTTATCACAACGATGATACTTATCTCCAGTCAAGCATATGTTCTGTGGGGAAGGCGATCATATAAAACCCTGGAGCGGCCAACCTATCTTCGTCTCCGACCATGTCTACTACGACCACACAGCCAGTGCCCGTCGACCCCCCGCGCCTCACTGTTCGCGCTCGAATTGGACAGTACAAAGAGAAGGTCACCACAAGACATGGATGGCTGGGAGACTACGACTACGCTTGGTGCGCATCCTCCTTCCCTTCCTTTTGACTGGGATCTCATTCTTTCGGTAGGTTATGTATGCCGACGCTCCCGTACATGAAAACACGGCGACAACCCCCCTTTTACGGTTTGGACGATGAACTACCACTCGTCCTTGCTATCACGAGTGGATTCCAGCATGCACTTGCTATGCTTGCCGGTCTCATAACGCCCCCCATTATTTTCGCGTCCGCGCTTGGGCTGGACAGCGCATTGTCGGCCTACATGATTTCTGCATCTCTCATCAGCTGTGGTGTGTTTCATTTTTTTTTCATTGACTCCCGCTCCTGCTCACGCTTTGTAGGCATCCTGAGTCTTGTTCAAATATCGCGTATACCACTCGGCAAGGGATACTTCCTCGGTACTGGTCTTATCAGCGTTGTCGGAACAAGCTTCGCCACCCTTTCCACCGCAAATGCTATCTTCAACGCCATGTACAGCGACGGGACATGCCCAACTACCGTTGCTGCGGACGGGACCATCACACGGTTAGCATGCCCCGACGCGTATGGCAAGGTCCTCGGGACGTCCCTCATCTGCTCCTTCCTCGAAATTGGCATGTCGTTCATCCCGGCACGCCGCCTCCAACGCATCTTCCCGCCCATCGTGACGGGGACTGTCATTCTACTTATTGGCGCGTCGCTCATCCGTGACTCGGGTATTCCAAACTGGGGCGGCGGGTCGAACGACTGCTCGGGGCGTCCTGAGTCTGGGTTCTTCCAGCTTTGTCCGAATATCAATGCACCAAGAGCATTGCCGTGGGGCTCACCAGAGTTCATCGGTCTCGGCTTCTTGTCGTTCATGACTATCCTCCTCGTCGAATTGTTTGGGTCACCGTTCCTCAAGAATGTCAGCATCATACTGGGGTTGGTTGTGGGGTGCATCGTTGCTGGCGGTGCGGGATATATTGATGGAAGTAGTATCAAGTCGGCACCGGCGATTACATTCCTCTGGTAAGAATCCTTCATTTCTTCAAGACCCTGTTCTCATCCATGTATCAGGGTACATACATTTAAAATCAGCGTATACCCTCCCGCTATCTTGCCCATGCTTGCTGTCTATGGTCAGTCCATTGCCCGAACCCAATGTCTATTTTGATCTAACATCTTTCTAGTTTCATTAGCCATGGAGGCCATAGGAGATATCACGGCCTCTGCTGAAGTCTCCCGCACGGAAGTCGAAGGACTCGAATTCGACACTCGCATCCAAGGTGGTGTACTGGTATGTCTCCTACCTTTCTTCTCCACGCCATCTGACACTGTCACAGAGCGATGGCATTGGCGGCTTCCTCTCTGCCCTCTTCACCGTCACCCCACTCTCGATTTTCGCGCAAAACAACGGTGTGATCGCTATTACGCGCTGTGCCAATCGTGCCGCTGGACGCTGGTGCTGCTTTTTCCTCATCCTCTTCGGTGTGCTTGGCAAAATCTCTGGCGTCTTCCTTTCCATTCCCAATCCCGTCCTCGGCGGTGTCACAACGTTCCTCTTCGCATCCGTCGTCGTCTCTGGTGTGCGCGTACTCTCGTATATTCGCTTTACACGACGAGAGCGATTCATATTGGCGGGAGCGCTGTCGTTCGGGTTGGGTGACCTGCTTGTCCCAGATATCTTCGAGCACCTCTTTGAAGGAGTGAACAACCCAAACAAAGGCTTGACAGGGTTGTTTGATTCGATCACGATTATTTTGAGCACACCTTGTGAGTTACTACTATCCACTTATGTCCTAAATTATCGGCTGACGGTGGGATCGTAGTCCTGAGCGCAGGCCTTGTGGCGTGTGTGTTGAATCTGATCTTACCGGCGGAGCAGCCGGAGACAATGGAGCGGGTTAACAGCGAAAGTGTGAGCGAAGCAGAGCTTGGAGACACGGAGTCTCAAACCAAGAAACAATAGAATACATTGTCGTACGTAGCATCTGCAGATCCATACTATGTGCATTACCCCTTGGTTCATATGTACTCAACGGATGTTCACGACGCTTTCGCCTTCCCCGCCTTTCCCATTCCGACACCCAGTAGGAAGCAAATGCGCAGAAGTGCGCAGATGTACACGAGCAACACGCTTCCTGCGGTCAACACATTCCATTCCCACGCATTCCAATATATCTGTATGCCCAACCCGCGCATGGACGCGAGGTGGCCGAAATCCGCAACGAGGAGCGCGAGGAGAAGGCGCCTCCATGTTGTAATAGACGTTGTCGAGGACAGGACAAAATGCTGGTTGAGCGCGAGGAAGAGGTAGAGGTTTCCGAGCTGCTCGAGCGCTATCGTGGTTTGGGTGGTGGGGATAACGATAGGCTGGATTGAGCTAGCGAGTCTCTGGCCGGTAAGATACTCGCTGGGATTGCAGGCGGTGTAGTATGCTGCAGCGATGTCCACGATGGGCTCGATGTAGAGGAAAAACATGCGGTAGGGTGATGGGATGGCACTCATGATGGTGGACGAAGCTCAAGTGAGAGGGCTGGACCGGACCGTGAAATGTATATTGCTTCGCTGATTCAATCATGGGTGATGGGTGATATGGATGGTGAATAAAGAGCCGCAGAGCCCATATTCAATTTATCAATAACTCTGTCCGCAAAGTTCATGATCTGAGCTTAGCCCACTCACAGGCCAGCAGCTCGAGTGGCGTGATCATCGCTCGATCACGCCGGCCCATCGGCGAGGTTTGAACTGTGCCCTTGTGGTTTGTGTCTAATGATATTACAGCGGAATACCTGGGGAAGAACGAGAGAACTGACGTTGAGTTCATACGAGCTGGCAGAGCTTGCCAATGGTGGTGGGAAATTTTGATCAAGAAACAACAGAATACATGGTTGTACGTAGCTGTCTACGGCTTCAACAAGACTCTTGGAAGACGGTTCTAGGGGGGTTTACAACGCTTTCACCTTCCTCGACTCTCCCATTCCGACATCGAAGAGGAAACAGATACGCAAGGTGATGTAGAAGTACACGAGCAACACACTCGCCGCAGTGAAGACATTCCATTCCCATATGTTCCAGTATACCTGGACTCCCAACCCCCGCATGGACACTAGGTGGCCGCAATCCGCAATAAGGAGCGCGAGGAGAAGGCGTTTCCAGGTTGTAGTGGACCTTGTGGAGGATAGGACGAAATATTCGTTGAGTGCCATGAATAGATAGACGTTTCCGAGCTGCTCAAGCACCACCTTGGTTTGATTGGTGTGGATGACGGTGTGCTGGATTGAGCTTGCGACCGCGCCGAGATATCCGCTGGGCTTGAGCGCGGCATAGCATGCCACAGCGATTGTCACGATGGGTTCAATGTAGAGGAAGAATACGCGGTAGGTTAATGGGATAATGGCGCTCATGGTAGTGGTGGTTTGTGGTCAAGCGAGCTGGCAAGATTTGGGGTCAAACGAACGCCTGTTATCTGTCCTTATAAACTTCGCAGGTCTGACGAGCCATGGCGAAGCAAACGCCGCAGGATATAAGTCCGCCGCAGGAATGACTTAGAATGTATTCAGTTACTCGTAGTCCTCAGTAGCTGAGTTGGCCATGACAGGCAAACTCTTGGTCTGAAAAGGTTATGAAGACCGGGAGTTGCACCTGCGATGGTGGTCGAATTATAAGGGGGAAACAGGGGGGAAAGCTTGTTGAATACATAATGGAGGTAAGGTCTGAGGATAGGGCGGGGCGCATGGCAACACCACCTAGATAGTCATGCTCGGTTCAAAATTACGTAGAACCCAAAACATCTTGCCGTTAAAAAATTTGAACGAAAGCCATTGGAAGTTTCGATGATGTTTTCCAAAAATGGATAAATGTTGACTAAGCCTTGATGCGATTTTTGTATTTGCTACGCGCTGGATATGTTGAATTCCAATGATTTAACCATATCAAGCATTACGCACCGAGTACGCACACAATAAAACGTAATCACCGTGGTAGACGGATGGCCCCGCAAATAGCAAAAAACCGCTGGCACTACGCGCCAAGATGCGGCACTTGTTCGCTCTCAGGTATCGAACGTCACTCGACGAGCTTGTTCCCGGAACAAATCCTTTAGTTCACACAGTTTCCTCATTCCTCTTCGGGATCGCCCATTTCCACATCGGGTGGCAGCGCAGCTGGGCCATCCTCACGCTCTGGTTGTTCTATCGCCAAAAACGTGGCATAGTCTAAGCGGTGATGAGTTCCGCGTCAGTGACGATTTTGGGTCGCATACCTGGATTAGGCGGCACTTCGAGGAGGACAAAGTCAAAAAAGTCCCTGTCCTTACGTTTCTCCGGCGCTGAACAGCTGAAGGACCTTCCGTAGGGTACGACGAACGCAAACAGAGCCTTTCTTTTTTTCGTGTCGGTATCCTTGAGGCGAGCTCGAAGCATCTGTAACCCTCCCGCGTTCAGAGAATGTGTCGATGACAAGGTCATTTGAAAGCCTATCCCTCGACCACCAGGTCGCGCGAAGGCATCAAAGGCGGGGTTATTGGCGGCCGACGGGATGTAGTACGTTTGTTTGTCTTTCGTGTGATCAGTAGTGGCTTTACCGTTGAAGATAGATGGTCGAAGAATCGGGAAATTCTGTTCAACGCGTTCGGCGCTGGGTTGTAGTCGATTGCCCTTGTATTCCAAGGGAGTCAAAAAGACTGGCTTCCCTTCGCAAATGTGTCGATGAGCCATGGCCTCGAACAGCCAGCCTGCTGTCGTTGCCGCCTGGGGTACAGAAGAAAGCTGGGCAAACAACCGAGAAACCTGGTGGGTTTGTCTGTACAGCTGCGAATCCATGAGACGCCGCCAGATGTGCTTGTTTGCCACTGCATGCAACTCCGTATCGTCGTCGATATCCGAATTCGACCGAACGACCAGGGAAAATGTTTTGATGATCGCGTGCGTGGTCTTTATACCACCAACCGTACAAACAATGTCATGAAGTACATGAGGTTTGAGTATACCCACGTTCTGTATTAGATTGTCCAGGGCCGCCTTCGGACTCCGCAGAGCATGCTGTATTTCGCGCATGTTGGGACCGTAATCGGCGATGGCAGTGGCAATTGCTGCGTCAGTGAAAGTTGTATCGCCCTCCATGTAGAGGTGCAGTCTGGAGATATCACTCATGATGATGTCCGCCGAGCACGAAAATGTATGACTTACGCGGCCTTTAGCTCATGAGTTGGATGCGGATTCATGATGAACAATCTGCCACCCGAGCGCTGCTTGAGCCACTTGTAATGGCTATGTTGAGGCGACGCGGCTTGAATGATGAATGGCTTGAGCCGACGTAGGAACGGAGGCACGTCGCCGGTGTCCACGTCAACGAAAAGAACCATATCACTGTAAATTGGGTCCCGGAAGGACCTAAGCAGGACGCTGGGGGGTTGGCTTGGCCCGATGATGTAGACCCCGTCCTCGCGTACAAGATGGAAGACGTTATCCGTGAAGAAAAGAAATGGTCGGCCCGCGCGCGCCTCGAGTAAAGCCATGTACTCGAGCCAGCATGTCTTGCCTATGCACATACTTATTTATTGATACTGTCAGGAGTTATGAATTGCCTACCAATCCCTGGCGAGCCAACAACGACTACCGCACCCATTCGCCCACGATGTGCATCCCTGGCTTTGTTCACTCGATCCTTCGTTCGTATGTACTCTGAGAAAATGAAAAGTCGGCCATTTGTCATGGCCAGGGCTTCTGTCTTGAGCGTAACAATATCGTCTGAGGTCGGCGTATTTTGGTTCCAGAGACTGTGGATAAAGTCGAGAGGGCCGCCATCACCGCGCTCGCATCCAGTTACATCGATGTCCATTGCGAGGATGTGCGCCGGCCGCACTCTAGGTAGACTGAGACTTCGTTGTGAAAGTGCGGAATCAAGTAACCAAGTGACACTAACTCCCACTGCCCAGTCTCCCATTAAAGTGATCATGATGGTGATCGGTCTGGCGGCAGGCAAAGCCACCAACAAAGGGAGGCACCTGGGAAACGCACAGGAAACAGCGGAAAGGCGACTTCCAAGAGGCGTATGTTTGTAGATACGAGGCCTAGTTAAGCATAAGGAAACCAACGATGATGAATATGCTCAACAAGCCGAAAGGCGTGGAGGCCGTGCTGAGATATGTCTACGACACGGGGAGGCTCAAGGGAGGAGCATTCGGAGAAGGACTCGTTCGATACAACGATGCGATGACAACAGATGGATGGATGGGATGAAAAACAAAACGAAGAGACACACGAGGCACAGCACGAGGAAAACACACCGCGGGGGGATTCCACGGGAAGACCCAGAGAGTTCGGAATGGACTCACGAGCATTGAGCTCGAGTAGATGCAGACAACCACCAAAGGACAGTACGATTAAATTCAATGGGTAGATACCTAGTGGTAGATACTTAGCGGAGACCCCTTGCATACGCTTCGCGTAATAGGAGACTTGAGAAAGAAAAAGAAGCATAAGGAAATCTTTTGTCGCAAAAGTTAACAAAGGATCCGAAAACGAGTCGAAACCCAGGCAAATTTACAGAGTCGGTCGCGCTTTTCGCATGGAAATCGAGTACTGGTATTAATGTACTTATGCATACAATTCAGTAAAGAGGATGAGGGCTAAGCAAGAAAGCATATGTAAGCTTCATGCATATTTAGCCTTCTTCCGAGGATGCGTTGACCCTGTTTGCGTATACATCGTTCCCCCACTCATGCTACCAAAGCTCGCTACGCTACCTGGCTTGCTTTGTGGAAATGGCCCTGGTGCAGCCGCCGCGAGAGGTGGGTGCGCTGTTTGAACCGGCACAACATTCGATCCCTCCTCAATTGTGATCCTGCGCGGTGGAGGGATATGGGTTGGCGACACGTTCTCAAAAGCGCTGCAGGTCTTCAGTCCAGATGGGATGATGGTATAAAATGTCGAACACACTTCCAACATGGCTGAGGGTCCTCTTTGAACCATTTATGCTGCAGGGCATTCGCGGCCGTGAGACGCTGGTCGGGGTCGTATGTGAAGAGTTCGCGTAGAAGATCGAAGATGGTCGGATATTGGCGCAGATGCTTTATACACCAAGCTTCCAAGCGGTGTGGGAAACTACAACGTCAATCCAGAGAGGTAAGAATGAAGTGGATTGCGTACTGGTCCAAGCGCTTCATGTTGTTATAGTCAGGCATTGTTACCAGCCCGGGCCACTCGACTTCATCAGGTGTACCAACGGTTTCGAATATCTTGATTAGTTGGTCGCGTTGGAAAGGAACGTTCTTCTTCGAATCAATCTTCGCTTCTTCACCTTTGAATATTGGACGAAGGAATCCGACTTCGGCGATGACACAGCCTACAGCCCAGAGGTCGATAGCTTTGTGGTAATGCCGCGCACCAAGCAAGAGTTCTGGGGCGCGATACCAAATGGTGACAACGACCTTGTCGCCCGAGAACAGAGGCTGTAGAGGTTCGTAAATGAGACGAGCAAGGCCGAGATCACCAATCTTTACAACGCCTCGCTCAGTGACGAGGATATTGGCAGGCTTCAAGTCACGATGTAAGATGTGGCAAGCGTGAAGGTAAACGAGACCATTGAGGAGTTGGTATGTAAGGGATTTGAGTACTTGTGTAGAAACCTGACATCGTATCGTTTGTGAATGATGGTGGATGAGTTTCTGGAGGCAGTTGAGCAAACCACTTCATCGTAGAGTGCTGGAACGCACGAGGAAGTCATGGTCTGCATATTCAAAGACCATTGATATGGACTTGTCCTCCAAGATGACTTCAATCAAGCGGGCAACGTTATCATGGTCAATCTCACGGTTGAGCTGGAGACGCGTAAGTGAAGGTCCTCTTCGCTCTGCGCGCGACGCACTGCTATTTCGCGTATGGCACTCTGGCTAATTCCGGTGTATGTAGCCACATCTCCCTCCTTGTCTGGCTTGAATTTCTTGATGGCAAAGAACGTCTGCGAGTCACTCGGGAGGCTGGCCTTGTAGACGCGTCCGTATGTGCCAGATGAAATGAAGCCAAGGATGTTGTATCTACTTCTCATGAATTCGCGCGTAGATTCTCGTTTCGTTCGATATAATCGCATTGGGTCCTGTTGAAGAACTGTCTGCCAGTCTTCGTGTAAGGCGGCCATGATGGTAAGAAGGAAGGGGTCGCTGAGCTCGAGCAATTGCCTAATACTGGATCGGAGATATCGAACACGTGTCGTAACTCTGCCTTTTACCACCACGCGCGACGCGTATTCTACACGCCCAAAATGGAGTCTCTACAGGATAGCTTCACGTTCACGGTGGGAAAGCTTGGTGCGTTGACTTATGCTCTCGCGTCCCTTTGTCTGATACCCCGCTCAGATGCTGGCATGGCCGTGTGTAGTCCTCTAAAAACCGCGTCCTATCCTCAACGTGTTATAGATTCTCATCGGCGAGCGGGCCCATCTCATAGAATTTCCGTCAATATTACTTCCCAATGGCGCAACAACGGGGTCCATTGTCAACATTTCCGTAACGCAGAATCATTCCGAGGAGAAACGACGCGAGACAGAGTTTTGGCAACTTCAGAATGCCATCTTGCAGGAGTTCGGAGAGAATAAACCATCTCCTCCCAATTTGCAGGTGCGCTATTTGTTTCATTCGTGTGACCCTACTGACAGGTTATTGCCAGCTTCGCCATGTTACGCAGACATCCGTGACATTGGAATGGCCACACATCGAGTTGGCTACAGCGAAGCTCAGGTCTCTAGATATATACCGCAACGGGGAACGTCTCGCGTCCATTCCCTCGCCAAACACGAACACCTCCACGAAACTTTCTGGTCTTCAAACTGACGAAGAATATACCTTCCAACTTGTCCTCCGCACGACGGCCGGCACATTCCCCTCCAACCTCATTCGCGTGCGAACGCACACCATGCAAGACACGTCCGGCATCTCCGTATGCTTTGGTAACGTGCAGGATGAGGTTCTCCTCGAGAACTCAAAGATGGCACTGCGCGAGATGGGCGCAAAATGGAGCGACAAGATCCAAATCGACACTACCCACTTCATCTGTACTACTCCTGCAGCGACGCCGAACGGTGCTCAGGCATCTGGTAGCGCGGCGGGCGCGCCTGGTGTGGAATACCAACGAGCGTTGCAGCTTAGCATACCTGTTCTCTATCCAGACTGGATTATCGCGTGTCACGCAGAGAAACGGTGCGTCCGAATCTTGCGTTGCCGTCCATCTACTCATTAGCGTTAGGATGGTCCCCATTGGTCCCTTTGATCTTCGTTCAGAGCGCGTCCCTGCTCGTACCCAGTCCCTGTCGCAGGTTACTCTTGAGCGCAACAACAGCAGCGGCGCGCTCTCGTCCAAGCGACAATCCATGCCTGTCAACACCCCGCCTGCATCCACCGCCAACTTTGTCAATCAGGGCTCAGGCTCTGATGGTGGCAGCCCTGTTGCTGCGCGTCAGAAGTTCGAGGCTACGCCCGAGGAGCCAAACGAGGACGGCGAGGCAGAGGCTGGGAGCAAGTCGGAAAAGAGGAAGAGTCGTGGAATGATGAATAAGGACTTCAAGTTCCCTACGCCAGCGTCGTCGCCGGTGCAGACGCGAACGCCAGGAAGGCAGGACTCGGAGGATTTGCAGAAAGTTGCGCAAAATTCGAAGGCTGAAATCGAGGTGACTGAGGATGCGCCTCCACCTCGGGCAGTGACGCCTAGCAACATCGAGGTGCCTCCCCCACCGCCAGTAGAGAAGGAGAGATCGAATAGCGGTGGGACGTTGGAGGATGCAGATGATGAGGTTGGGGATACAGTCGAGGTCGACTTGAGCTAGAATATCGGGAATAGTACACTTGGTGGAATTTGGATTGTGGAATATCTTTGGTCTGTGTGAATGCATACGCGTCGACTCACCTACCCCGTTCGAGCTCAGTCGTGCTTTATGGTGCTGTTTTCTGCCACTTCTCAAGAAGACAAAGCGTCCACACAATTTTCCAACTTCCATAACCACACACAAATAAGTAGAAATACATAGAGGTAGTACAGCCTGGTGGATGACACCTAGACACGAATACACACGCGAAAGGAGCATCGAGCAACGCTCACGACGCGCCCCCCAAATTGAAGTCCAAGCGGGGGTCTAAGCTGGCCAGTTCGTCTTGGATGACATTTCTCGCGAGATGGTCGAGCTCCTTGAGTAACGTGCCGGTGATTTTTCGCAGCTTCGCGTCAATCTTCAGAATGACGTCGGTGTCCGGACCTGCCGCTACTGGAGGAGGCGCTGCTGGGGCGGCAGTGGATGGATGAACGATGGTGAAGAGGTCGTCGCCGGGCTCGACGAGGTCGGCGACGCCGGGATGAGGAGACAAAGGACCGAGTGGGCCCATCATGCGGGGAAAAGGAGAAATGCCGAGTGTCCGAGAGATTTTGGAGTAAACTTCGGAGAGGACGTCGAGCAGGGCGATGAGCGTATGGTGATAGTCGAGCTGGAATGGAATGGTAGGTGTGATGAGGTAGGACGAATCGCCGGCGGCGTCCAAGTAGAGTTCGGCTGGGCGCTTTCCGCCACTGGCGCGATTTCGAAAGAGTTTCTTCGGTGCTTGGCGTAGTTTGGAGTTTGTGGTGTTCTCTTCTTTGGCTTGTTCCCACTCGGTGAGCGTACCTATCAGGTTGCGGTAGAGATCTGGAGGGTTGTGGATATCGAGCAGACTGCTGAGCGACATGCCGAGCACGGTGAACCGCCATGTCCGCTTCTTCATCTCTGCATTGTTAAATTCGCGCTCCAAGTCTTCTTGGGAGAGAAAAATGGTATGGAACCAATGGCTTTGGCTGATTATGCGTATAAGCACAACATTAACCAGCAAGATCAGTCCAACGCACCCTTCGTACATGTTCCTCATATAAGTCAATGTAATGATGCGCTTCTGAACCAGGTCGCGTATGTATTCGACAGAGGTGCCAGTGGGTAATGTATCTGGATCCATGGGCGTCCACATTGTGGGGGTCATTGGAATCGCGCTTAATGCAGAGGTGTTGATATTAGATGGCTTTCCGAAGGACGTGAGCAGATTCTGCGCGGAGGACTTGCGCCGAATTCCAGGTCGTTCCGCCATCATTGCAAGTGGTATGAAATAGAAGGCGACAAAAGGAGAGAGTGAGAGAAAGAGAAGTGCAACAGAAGGTTGCAACATGCCGGCCATCAGATTCTCGGCGATCCAACTTGGGGGATTTACCTGGTGCCAATGTAATGCCACAACTAACGCTTCGTCGACAATGCTTGTATGGAGAAACTCAGAGCATAATTAAACTTCTGCGCCAACAATCGAGACGGCCAACTGCGCGAGGACAGCATGCAGTATCTTTCCGAAAAGTTCAAGGCAAGCATTTCATACGATACTGTGAGATTACACAAATAGAGGATAGCTGAACAGAAAATAAGCTAGCGAGTGTATGTATATACTTACATGTCTGAGAAATCATGAATCCATATCCCCCTCGTTCCGCATCTTACTAGTCTCAAAGGACTCCATCGTCACAGTGGCCATGAACGCCGGTATGCACTGCTCCTCGCCAACCCAGTAGCGCATAATCCTCTCCAAGTCCTCTGGCACCCCATCACCATGTGCGACGAGCTGCATCTTGCCTCCCCCTCCCGCCCCAGGGCTAAACACAAACGATGCCCTCAGGTCAAATGAACTCGTCACCCTGACCTGCCCATTCTGATAAAACGCAAGCCGCACGCCGAGAATACTCTCAATGGCCTCGCGGAACTCCTGACTCTTCGACGCAAAGACTTGCTGCAGACGTAGAAGCCGTTTCTCGCGCTTCTTCACCTCCTCCTGAAGCGCCTGCTTCTCCTGGCTGATGAGCTCCCAGCTTTCACGGGGAACCATACCCGGATCTTGCGAGGCGTTGGCAGAAGCTGGTCCTGCACGCTGCTCGACTTCCGCGAGCCGCTGGATGAGTGCGTCGTTCTCCTTGCGCAGACGCTGCACGACCTCTTCGCGTATATCAACCCATTGTTGCAACGGATTGTCCGCGAGTTGGAGGATGCGTGTCCCAGGCGGGACATGTCGACCACCAGCGATTTCCCCACTCAATTCGAAGAGTTCCTGCTCAAGGGCGTCAATCTTCTTCTCTTGTTCAGCACATTGTGTTTCGGCTTGCTCAAGGGCTGTGACACCGTCAGGACAAATGGAACAGGTAATCTGGCCAATGACGGACCTGTCTTCAGCGCCTCGCTGCTCTGCTTCTCCTTGTCCAAATCCTCTTGAGGCGCCATCAGTCGCAAAGACTCCAGGTCGCGAAGAAGGCCCGTGTTTGTGTCCTTGTAGTCAGACAATACACCTTCGAGTTCTGCGAAGCGATCATCTCCAACCGTCTCGTCCTCCGCTTCGAAACTGGCCTGGACAGTGTTAGTGCAAGGAATTCAAGCATGATGAGGACGCACCACTAACGCTTTCAAGAAGCCAACTTCGCGCTCAAGAAGTGCAACTTGATGTTTGCGCCCATCCAGAGCCCTGATTTCAGATTCCAAGCTCTTTATACGCCCTAGTGCTTGCTCCTCGCGCTGCTCTGCATCGGCCAATTCAATCTCCTTTGTTCGGAGTAATGCCGCGGTCGCGCCTGCCTGCTCTAGGGCCTTGGCCTGCGCGAGGCGAAGGTCAGATATCAGTTGTGTTTGTGATACAGATGTCCGTCCAGGGCTTTGTGCCATCTCCAACGACTTGTTTGCCCTAAAAGAATGAGAAACGTTGTACAGGAAATGACACAGACATACCAATCTTGACGCTCTGCTCGCGACGCGGAAAGTTGCCCCTCAAGCTCGGCGACACGCTCCTGCAGTGGCTCGACCTGGCGTGCGCGCCGTTCCATCGTGCGCTTCTCTTCTCGTAAAAGATCCACGTTGCCGTTGCGTGCAATCTCAGCCTTGAGCTTGGAATTGGTGGACTCGAGTTGGCGCAGGTATGCCGCCTGCCGATGCAACTCCTCACGTATAACCACCATATTTGTGTCTTCTTGGGGCCGGCTCTGGTTGAGGGAGAGTTCTTCGAATTCGGCACGGACAGTGTCGAGTGAGTTCTGCCGCTCGTTGGCGAGTGATTTAGCTTGTGCGAGCTCTTCGGAGAGATATTTGACCTCGCGCGAAAGTTGGGAGATCTGAGTTCTTTGTGTGCTTTGCGCTTGACTTGAGGTTCGCTGAAGATTAGAGTGTGCCTCTTCGAGATCCTCCTTCTCTTCCTTGAGAGCCGCCACCGACGCGCGTAAAGCGCGCATCTCGCTTTCCAGCCGTTTCTGAAGCACATCTGTCAATAGTGCTATACAAGCAAGTGACACCATAGACGCACCTTTTCACGCTCGTGTTCTGCATGCTGTAACTCTTTCTCCTCGCGTTCCTCTGTTTCCCTGTCCGCCAGCCACCGCCTATCCCGCTCCAGTTGGTCCACAGTTGTCTCTTTCTCCCGTAGCTTTGTTTCCAGCTCAAGCTTCGCTGCCTGGAGCTTCGCGACTTGGCGTTCAAGAGCACCAGTCGCCATCGAGGACGTCAAAGCCTGCTTCTTCGTCGCGTAGAGTTGCCGCGAGGGCTCGAGCTCAGCGGTGCGAGCATCTCGCTTTGGTGGCGCCCGGGTCGAGGAGGAGCTCGCGCCTGACCGGTGCATGACGCGACGCGATGAGGGTGGTGGTACAAGCCAAAGTGGGAACAAGGTATTCGATCGTTTGATTGTGAGCGCCACGTTACTTGATGCCGAACAATTAAATGTATGTATATGTTGAACTCACCAGAGTAGTCTGGTCGCCATAAGATAACGATGGTGCACACAAATTTCTTCAAAGTAACTTTGCATTCTTCAACCACTTGAAACCATGGAGGCAGACCTAATCAATCTCTTCATACATTACTGGAACGGGAATCATCGAGAGCCCGATGCAATGTTGAAAGCCTGGTGTGCGGTGAGGAACGCCTGCGGGCTTTGCGGGTCCAGTAGCCAATTAAAGTCACACTCAATTCATTCTCACAGTGTTAATAATCCAGCCTATACCGTATGCTAAGGGTATACTACATCCTACGCAAGTGCACTATCGCAGCCCTTCAATGCGCTTGTAGCACACCGGACACCCATTCCGTATCCTCGTCCTCACAATCGACTCACTAAGAGCTCTATTCAGCAAATATGCTCCAACACAGGCAGCAGGCACTTACAATGCAATCTTCCCATCCAGTCCCGCGCCCGCCATACCGGCAATACCAACCCCACGCAACACGGGGTCTGGCTGCACTGGAATGTCCTCCCCGCCTGCGACACACGTCGCATGGACGACATGCCTACACAAAAACATCATCGTCAGGTTGTTTTGTGCCGTCTGCGCCTCCTGGACGGGTTTCTGACATATCGGACACGCGCGTTTCGCTGCAAATTCCCAATTAATCCTCCTCACGCAGCAGTGCAGGAGAGAACACACATGTAACAAAAAACCCGTTTGTTTGGTTGCCCAGGAGTACCTTCCCCAAGTCGGAGATATCCCCGTTCAAGATCGTCTGACATCCATCGAGAAGGGATATCTGCAGCTGGAAATCCTGTAGGATCTTGATGAGCGCCTCCTTGAGTCCTGGAATCTCGAGTCCGTTCTTGATACGGCGAATAAGCCGGATGGGATTGATCTCGGGCCCGACGTTCTCCAATAGTCCACGGATAAATGCTAGCAGAAGAGTTCAGACACTAGCGTTATGTCGTAGCTGAAAAGGCATTACCCGGTCTACTCTCCGAGTATTTGAGGAGATCTTCCCAAAGGTCATCGTCCGCCTGCTCCTTGGCGAACTCGATTGCCTGCCTCACGTCACCCAATTTCTCGATGATGAGCGTCAATGCCTCCTTGTTGTTGCCCATCCGGCCAAGGAGGAAGACCATTTCCGGGACGAGCTCCCGTTCTTGGCAGACCTTGTACGCCTTCTCGAGATGGTACTCTGTACTGGCGCGTAGGAAATCGATGAGCTTCGGGCGAGCGTACTCTGCGCAGAGTTCCAACTGTTTCTCTGAGCAGGCGACACCGTGACAAGCAGAATACACATACCTGAAGGTCAGCAAATGGTGCAACGAGATGCGAGTCCTTGAGGAAGAGCGAGTCCAAATACATGAACAGATATCGAGGTTGCGAGCGCAGCTGTGGTACGACCCTCGCAATCTGCCGACTATCATGAGTAAACGAGATCCTATGGGCTTCCAAGACGTACTGGAATAGAGTGGATATTGTCCACCAGGAGGTCAATGGCATCGCTCTTGGCTTCATTGACCACCTCACCAGCTGCTTTCCTTCTCTTCACGGACTCGTTGTCGAACTCGACAAGCAACTGGACTTGATCCTGCACATCTGTAAACAGATTGTGTTCTCGGATGAGTTCGATGACATTGGGTCGGCGGAGACGCAGGAAGTACGGAAGGGCCTTCCCGTACTGACGATTGCCGGTGTACAGTTCGGCCAAGCATTCCATGAGAGTGCGACTGTCCTGCGACGAACTAGCGGAGAAGGATGTCGACGCCTGCTTGTCAAGCTCCGACCGAACAGCGACGATGACGGCCCCGATATCGTAAATATCCTTCGGCCACTCTGTAAGGGTGTTGTAGAGTGCCTGAAAAAGTAAGGAGATGAACAGACAATGAGGACGAACTCACTTGTCGGTCGTGTGCAAGGAAATACGCAATGATCATCTCGTACACCATATGCCCCAGCCGTGGATGGTCGGTGGGTATATAAGGGATGATAACCTGCAGCTGATGCCTGGACGCAAAGAAGTATATCCAATCTTCCCAGCGCTTCGAATCCGTACTGCAAACCTTTGGACATAATCTCGCGGCCTTGTCGTACTCTCCGTCGTTGACGAGATGCTCGATGTATTTCTGGCCGATTTTTGTCGCTGTAAGACCGTCCTCCGGACCGCCCAGAAGCTCGCCTGACGCCTCCATGATCTCCAGCTCCTCCAGAGCTTCCTCGTATCGCTGTCTCTCAACTAGCCAGGATACATGGTCCCGTTTGTCCCTGGGTTTGACCAGGATGAGGTCCCGCGGGCTGAGGACAACATAATACTTGTCCGCCGCGGACGCCGAATCCTCTGACGGCACTTCAGCAAGAACATAGTCATTGCATCCCCAAGACTGGAAGTTGGTGACGCTTAACAGATCCGAGGCAAGCTCTTCGCCAGCGCGAGAGATGATGCGTAGTTCTGGGCGTTCAGCCTGCTTGCGAGCCTGCTTGGACTTGTCTTCTGTCCGCTCGTCAAGGAAAGATGTATCCGGGGGCGTAAATGCCAATATAAGGAGAGTGGACGGTGTAGATGTGGTCACAATCGAAGAAGGCCGGGAGTGATTGGAGTTTGCAATGGAATGATTATCCTGAGTCGATAGCATAAAAGGTTGGGCTGGGTGAGGAAGTATACCGGCCACCATACAATCCATTTGGAAGACTGCGGTGATTTCAACCACCAGAGGGGGTATATTGGCGGAGCTAGCGTTCGTGGAAGTGCGTGGACGTGCGCGGACGCGTGCAACCTTGATATGGTCCGCCCAGGAAATGAGAAGAGTGGAATCATCCTGCCACTGGAGTGTGCATTTGAAGAGGTCCGCGCGCGGGCTATTCGCTGGTCGGTCGATGAAGGTGATGCGACTCTGCGACACGGTATGATATATCTTGACACCAAGGTCGTTTGCCCACGCTATCAGGTTGCCGCGCCAGCGCGCCTGCCAGATAGGACCTTCCCCAGTATGGAGCGTGGTATCCTTGTGGCCGACCCAGCCCTTTTCCCGCATAATGAGGTTTCCAGCCATTCCGCCACTGACGAACGCGCGAGTTGAGCGCTTTGCGAAATTGGGTTCAAGTGCAACGGTGCGGATAGGGCGCTTCATGTCGTACATGTGCGATTCGGAGGTGGACAAGGAAAGGATGACAACCTGGCCTGCGTTACACTGAGTTGAAATGTTTGGAATTAAATCATTCGACGCACCGTCCATCGACGCTGTGGCAATCCAATCTCCGGTCGCATCCACACAGAGGTCGAGAACAGATGCTTGGTGTGGCTTGTACGACTTGAGACGGGTCCCGCTCATATCTAGGATGTGTACGAATCCCCCATGCGTACCCACAGCCTATGGAAACCACGAGTTTAGAAACATAACTGTAGGAAAGTTTGTCACGCACCATCTTCTTCTGGGATGTTATGACCAGTACCGAAGCCGAGTCCTTCTTGAACATATCCCCAGTGAATCCTGCCACTCGTTCGTACTTTAATGCAGGCTCGTCATCTTCATCGTCCTCTTCTTCCTCGTCAGTTTCCTCCTCGTCTTCGTCTTCTTCGCTACCTGACGCCTGGCTATGCCCACTGCCATGGTCATCTTGTTCATGCTCCTCCCCATCGTCTGACATAGCGACTGGGCTGGCGGATATTCTCGGCTCCTCCTTCTCCGATTCTGCAGCTGCGGAGCCGTTGCCCTCAGCATCATCAGTGTTCGACATGGCCGTCGAAGGTCATGGGTAGTGACCCCGGTGCTTGATCGCCATCAAAGTTCTGTGATGGTCGAATCTGGGTGCCCACTGCCAGTGTGCCACTTGCCTCTGAACCAATACTACCATCATAGGGAGTCGACCCTTCCTCCAGCCTATCGAGTTTCTGGATGCCGCTATACATAGGTGTGAACTACACGCACGTGAAACAGATCTTATAATATGGCACATTCCAGACTTCGCATCAGTTTTGCGCTTTACTGTCACCCAACATGGTGCATTACGCATTTTTGCACAACGTAATGATAAATATGCAACGCCCAAGACCTTTACACCGACTTTTCGAGAATAAATTATCAATAATAAGTAGTCTTTTCACACCTTAGCTTTTAGAGCCAATCCCAGGAGACACCAAAGAGGCGTCCGGCAGCGACGGGATCGTCCACGAGAGCCCTCATGGCGACCTGGGTCATGTCGATGTCGTAGGTGCCCTTGCAGCCGTAGCACTTGTCCACAACGGTCACGTCGACGGAACGGCCGTTGTCTGCGATGGATGCGCGTCAGTTCACTACTTGAGCGGTTGTACAACGAGTGACGCACAAGTAGCACGAATCTTCTTGCCACAGATGGGGTTACTAGAATAGGAATGATGAGTGCGGTTACTAGAGAAAGCTCTGCGGGGCGCACAGGTTGGGGTTGGGAGTAGCGCCGCTAGATGGTAGATAAGTCATTGCGCCTTGAAACGGGAGGCCATGAACGCACGGGTAACTGTCGTAAAGAGCGGTGGGGACAGCAGCGACGAGCTCTGCCGCTGAGCTGGTGATACCACATGCCCCAAGACCGGGGTCGTAGTAAGTCACTGCAGGACAATGTCAACAAAGCATCTTAGCGGAAAGGATTGATGTTACATGCCTTCGCCAACGTTAGAGCGGGGAACAAGGCCAGTCTCAGTCGGAGCAGCAAAGACGGTGGCGGAAAGGCCGAGAACAATGAAGGAAGCAAGCTTGGCAAACATGGTGGAAAGAAAGGACTAGTTTGTACAGTCGAAAGAGAAGCTGAAGGGGTTATGGAAGAAATGAAGCTGATGGGGATTAGAGCCCTCAGGATGCCTTTTATATGCCAGGAAAGATGTCGGGATCCCAGGACCTCGAATCAACAAGTCAACAGTGCTAAGCAGATACACGAGTGTATTTGCCTTTCCGAGTACGATCCCGCGATTTGGCCACCGAAAACAGAATAGGCACTGATAAGTCAGCGGATTAAACATGCAAGATCCCGCATATACGCACAGACTCCATATGGCGAAAAAGGGCGAAACCGTGCTTGGTGTGAGAGTGCGTCGGGCTGGCTCAGGGCTGGCGACGCGCATCTCAGATTTCCCATCGTACAGGTAAAGAGGCACAGAAGAGGCAGGCCGACTGATTTCCAGATATGTATTCGTGTTGGTTAGCTGCCAATCGTGATATGGTGAGAACAACGGTGTGAAAATTTTTCTGCTCATCAGTTTTGTTGGCATAATCAATGAGAGACTAGATCTACCTTCGAGTAGTCTCAAACTACTATCAAACACATCGCATTTAGTCAGGGAACTAGGCGTAGAAGTGCCTAAAAGCATGAAACTCAAACTATTGCGGTCGGTCAGGAATTCAAAGCAATGCACTTGTCCGACCCGGCTTATTCAAGCCTTGGCTCCTGACTTGCAATAGCACATGGAATGGTTTGCAATATCTATCTTCACACCACAATTGCGTCTCATCAAGCGGGATGCGAGCGAGGTGGAATGAAGACATCCTTGCCGGAGCTACACTCCAGTGCTTAGTGTTACAGGTAGCACACCAGGAGAACGATAGCTGGGCTTGTGTTTGGTATCACTTGGTCGCGCGGTGCCCAATTGTCGAGACCAGCGGGATTTGAGCATGGCTGCATGGAGTCCAGTGGGAAATGCATTCTAATCAGCGGCGGTAAATGGTTTCTTCCGAGTTAGTAAAACGAAAAGTGCACCCCCAGTGTGAAAGATGAGAGTAGAAAGATGAATTTGATCAAAGTGATCGTCAGCAAGCTGCATGAACACGGTCACATGTTTGACCTCATATCAACTTTTACGACGAGCTGAGCCGCAGTTCCACCATTCAGCCATTTGCTAGATTGGCGCCATAATCCAGGCCGTATACTGAACGTGGACTGCAGTCATTCGAAGTTGCCAGTGATCGTGACATCATCCCGTCGCTGGCCGCCACCATGAACGTCCTTCGCCAACTTGCCTCTACCCATCTTCGGCGCTCGTGCTTGCCTACTACTCTACGACATAGGTCCACCTCCGTTCCGATAGATGACCCAACAAATCTGGGAACATACAACGTCATTATACCAGAAGAACCGTATACTTTCGGTGTGAAGCACATCCTACCACGACCTGTACCACCGCATATTGTACCTCCTCCCTACGTCCGAGGTGAAGCGGAAGAAAAAGGAAATGGGATCATTCCTCTGGGAGGTATAGAGGAGGAGCGCGTCAGACAGGCTGCAGCTTTGGCTCGGGATGCACGAATTTTCGCGGGAACACTAGTCAAGGTGCGTTGTACCGTCGAGCGCTTGGGCAATTTCACTGATTCGAAAGAAAGTCTGGTATAACCACAGAAGCAATTGACGAGCTGGTGCATGAATTCATTGTGGATCATGGTGCATACCCATCACCCTTATTGTACAAGGGATTCCCCAAAGCCGTTTGTACCAGGTGCGTTGCATACATTCTGCGGAAATCATTGAGTAATCGCGTGCCCTCAGTGTCAACAACATTATCGCCCACGGAATTCCAGACGCGTGCGCTCCTGCAGCCCTACCTTTTTGCTAGCAACCCTCACACGATCCATAGGCGACCTCTCATGGACGGGGACATCGTGAATATCGACGTGACAGTTTATCTTAACGGCTATCACGGCGACACTTCGCAAACATATCTCGTCGGAAATGTGGTACGCTCCGAGTTCTGCTTAATACACTTCCCTGTTCAATCCATCCCTAGGACGAGGCTGGCCGACTCCTCTGTGAGATCACGAATGCGGCGCTTGCGGTTGGCATCAAAGCGTGTGGACCTGGACGCCATTTCAGAGACATCGGAAACTCCATACACGAGCTGCTCAAGAGGCCGTATCATGGACAAGAGTTCTCCACTTCACCATCTTTCACTGGACATGGAATCGCGACTGCCTTCCACACGCGCCCGTGGATATACCATACCTGTCAGCCCCCATCCAGCATTTCATATCATCCTTGCCGATCTCAACTTGCTGCCTCAGATAATGAGGAGCCAGATGTCATGAAGCCAGGACATTGCTTTACTATCGAAGTTCGTCTCGCCAACCCGTTCTCGAGCAGAGGCTGACACTGTAGTAGCCTCCAATAATTCATGGCCATGATACACGAAGCTGGATATGGCCGGACGATTGGACGGCAAGCACCGAAGTAAGCAATCTTTGTTGTCTCCTGGAGGCTTTCGCGCTTA
Organism: Cylindrobasidium torrendii FP15055 ss-10; assembly: GCA_000934385.1. Lineage (NCBI taxonomy): Eukaryota > Fungi > Basidiomycota > Agaricomycetes > Agaricales > Physalacriaceae > Cylindrobasidium > Cylindrobasidium torrendii. Next base: position 73,523 of record KN880503.1, on the reverse strand, counting down.
TGTGCGAATGCAGAATTGTGCGCGTAGTGCACAGGCGGAGCATATGGTCCTCATAACGGAGACTGGTGCGGACGTACTGACAGCATGAAGTAAATGGTACAACTTGCTGTTCTTTGAAACACGGGTATGCACAATATTGCCATCTCATTGTTAGAAATTCGCGACGTGCAAGCCTGCTTGGCCTGCCCAATAACAGCCAGACGAGCTTGAACCGGGGGGAAAGGTGTGCGATGCGTGAACACCTAGCCAGCTCATTGCCAGTACTAGGCAATATCATTTTCGTCTGTGCGGATGTATCGTATGAAAGAACTGAAATCGGTGCCTTTGTCTTCACTTGGACCACTTCCACCACCGACCAACACTAACCCGCCCCCTGCCCCCCTGCCGCCCGCCAATCCGTCGCCTCTTTGTCACTGAAGTTCGCGCCTCGTCTCTTGCTAATACTTGTACGGTGGATGTGATGCGATGCAAGGTAAGGTGCGCCGCTATGGTCGTAGAGACCGCAACTTGCTCAATACCCAACTGCGGCTAGCACCGGAGAACGAGTACTGAGTGAGGTTGTTCTTTTTTGTTCCCCGGCAGATGTCAACCTCGAGCTTGAGGCTTACAGAACGACCAGATTGATATGGGGAGTCGAGTTGGCGCGACGCACAATGGACGGAAGGGGTTCTTCAGGATGGAAACCCTTCATAACTATGTACGCACAAAAAGGAAAAGATTTCAACGTTTCAACGTTCAGCATGCTCCCAGGCATTGATGAATCAGATGACGGGCGCATATAGTTGTAATGGCTCTCGCTGCAGCGGGTCTTCCTTGTTCATGGGATATGAACTTTTGAAGCACTTTTCCGAGTACTGTCGCATTTGCATATATACAAACAGACAGATTGAGACATTGTGCAGGCTCTAAGTAGCTCTGTCCCGCCTTATCAGTCCTCCTTAGGACAATCCATCTCGACGGCAGGCAGCTGCACAGGTGGAACATCCTCATGCTCCTGCTTGAAAGGGTGCGCATGACCTGGGCAACAATGAGAAGGAAGTCCGCCAAAATATCGCGCTTGTTCATACTATTTAACGTCACTCCATGAGTTTGCCCACGGAGGATGTAACGAATCCGATGGTTCATACAGTTTCCTCATTCCTCTTGAGGATCGCCCATTTCGACATCGGGCGGGAGCGCCGCCGGGCCATCCTCACGCTCTGGTTGTTCTAGTGCAAAAAGTTTGGCGTAGTCTAGGCGACGATGAGTTGCGCGTCAGTGGCAATTTTGGGTCGCATACTATCAAACTGCGGCAGCTCGAGGAGGACAAAGTCAAAAAAGTCCCTGTCCACACGTTTCTCCGGCGCTGGACAGCTGAACTCGACCCTCCCGTAGGGTACGACGAAGGCAAACAGAACCTTTCCCCTAGACGTGTCGACGTCCTTGAGGCGAGCTCGAAGCATCTGCAACCCTCCCGCGTTCAGAGAGTGTTTCGAAGACAAGGTCATTTGAAAGGCCATCCCTCGGCCATCAGGTCGCGCGAAGGCATCAACGGTGGGATTATTGGCGGCCGACGGGATGTAGTACGTTCCTTCGTCTCTCGTATGGTCTGTAGTGTCCTTGGTGTTGAAAATAGATGGCTTCAGAATCGGGAAGTTGTGTGCAACCTTGACGTCCTTGGCGCTGGGTTGTAGTCGATCGCCCTCGTACTCCAAGGGAGTCAAAAAGACTGTCTTTCCTTCACAAATGTGTCGTTGGGCCATTGTCTCGAACAGCCAACCTGCTGTCGTTTCCGCCTGGGGTACAGAAGAGAGCTGGACAAACAACCGAGAAACCTGGTGGGTATATTGTTTGTATAGTTGCGAGTCCATAAGACGCCGCCAGACGTGCTTGTTCGCCACTGCATGCAACTCAGTATCGTCGTCGATATCCAAGTTCGAACGAACGACCAGGGAAAACGTTTTAATGAGGTCGTGCGTGGTCTTCATTCCACCAACCGTACTAACAATGTCAAGGAGCACATTAGGCTTGAGCACACCCACGTCGCTAATTAGACGCTCCAATGCCGCCCCCGGACTCCGCAGAGCATGCTGTATTCCGCGCATGTTGGGACCGTGATCGGCGACGGCAGTGGCGATTTCTGCCTCAGTGAAAGTTGTGCCAGGGACCATGTAGAGCTGCAGACTGGATATGTCGATCATGATGAAGGCTGCCGAATACCAATGTGTATAACTTACGCGGCCTGAAGCTCATGGGCTGGATGCGGATTCATGATGAACAGTCTGCCACCCGAGCGCTGCTTAAGCCACTTGTAATGGCTATGTTGAGGCGAAGCAGCTTGGATGATGAACGGCTTGAGCCGAGGCAGGATGGAAGGCACTTCGCCTGTGTCCACATCGACGAAAAGAACAGTATCGCCGTAGACGGGGTCCACGAGGGATTCAACCAGGTCCAGGTCGCTGACAATGGGTTGTCGGCCGATGATGTAGACCCCGTCCTGGCGCACAAGATAGAAGACGTTGGCTCTGTAGAAAAGGAATGGCCGACCGGCGCGTGCCTCGAGGGAAGCCATGTACTCAAGCCAGCATGTCTTGCCTATGCACATATTTATTATTACTCTTAGGAACGAGTAATTGCTTACCTATTCCCGGCGAGCCTACAACGACTACCGCGCCCATTTGCCCTTGATCTACATCCCTAGCTTTGTTCACTCGATCCTTCGTTCGTATGTACTCTGAGAAAATGAAGAGTCGGTCATTCGTCTTGCCGTTTGTCTTGAGCGTAACAATATCTTCTGATGTTGCTGATTTTTGGTTCCAGAGACTTCTGATAAATTCAAGAGTGTCGTCTTTACCGCGCTTGTATTCAGTTAAATCGATGTCCATTGTCCAGTGGAAGTACGGAACCCAGAGCAATCTCTGATCGAGATTCCCAGCCGTTCGATGCCGAGCCATCACTGATGATACATCAGTCGATCAGCTCATATATTGAATTTGTGCGAGTTCAAATGTTCGCGTTCACAGTTTGCGCCTTGGGTTTCTCGAATTGATTATTGAACCAGTCTTCACCTACCTGTTTGTCATGCCAGCGGACCCCTTAATTTCAGTATACGCAATGTAGCACTACGATGCATAGACTGACTCCAGCTTGTGGCCGAGGTCTTGAAGAGTAGGCTAAGCTCCAGCGTTGTAGGCACACTTGTGGGGTGTCTCGCTTTGAATACGCCTTCGCCGAGCATAGCGAATATGACAACAGACCAAAGCAAAAATGTGGACCAAGACTCAAGGATATATTGTTTTCGACAATAAAAGCTGATGACGGGCCTTTGCCTCCACGATACAGCGAGACAACGCATCCTGTTCCACCGCGTCTGCGCCAACCTGTGACACCGAAGATATAGTGCCGTCCTCCTTGAGAACGACACTTACAGCCGTGTCGAGAAGAGGCTCCTCGAAGAAGGTCGGGTCAGGGAAAATGTGCTTTCTGTAGGACATTAGCCGTCACAGACGATAATGAAAGTATGGAGCAGGGCGTACCCATCGAAAATGCCAAATGTAAATGAAATGGGAAGACATTTGAGGTTCAGCGGAGCGCTCTCTTTTCGCGTACACACAGTTCGGCCTGTATCCTCGTCGAATGTAGCTTTTGGGAGGGTCACTGGAATGGCGTTTGGGTAAACTTGAGGGTACAGGCTCCTGGGGTAACGCGCACCATTTTTGAGAGCCGCGATCATTGCAAGGAGGGTCGCGTCGAATACATTTCCATCGTAGTTTATGCATGTCGCGTCGACGAAGAGAACCCAGGCGGCTTTGCCAGGCTGTATACACAAGTCCTCCAAGGAGATGGTACCAGTCCTTATGGACAAGGTCAACCGACGCAAAAGTGCTGGGTTGAAGACGCACGATGTAAGCGCCTCATGAAGACGATCCGAGAAAACTTGCGCCTCCTCCGTGGGTGGTCCAGGTTTGAATTTTGGGGAACATATTGCGGGCAAGTCTAGGTTAGGCACTATTCGCTAGGCGGATGAGCCAGTTGTTCCACTTCAGCGAGAAGAAGTGGAGGTACACACCTAGGAAGCCTCTGGTCGGCGCGTCGAGTTCGGGCTCGGCCAATTCTGCCTTTACACCACAGACCACCGTAGTGTCCCCAATACGTACAAGCGCCGAGCCATCCGCCGTCGAAATAGAGCCTACATGATATGAGAAATCAGATTATATGGTGGGCAGGTAACGCACCGACGTTCACAGAAACATCTCGCCATGCACTAATTTGGCGCCCGTCTGGACGTATCCCTTCGGCGACAAAACGTTCGAGATAGACGCGAGGATGCAAGCGCTGGAACACGGCAGCTTTCAACGCGATAGCTTCAGGTGTCTGCTCATTGGATCCAGAATTTGAAGTGGAAGCAGAGGCCATTTTCCTTGGTGGTAGTAGAGATGCACGAAAAGTTGATCGCGTCTCGATCAACTATTGAGGCATGAGATGAAGGCATTCTTGTCGAGACAAATCGTCCGTGTATGATAGTGTGATGGATGCTGGAATGAGAGGTACTACATGTGCTAAATATTACGCTTTTGGACTGCTACATTTTAGATCTACTTCGTATACACCCTACGACCCAAAGCTCGCTCTGCAACTCCCGTTCATTTCGTTACAACGATGCCCTTCAGGACAGCAATCTCGGCGTTGAGGATGCTACTTGTCGCTGCACCAATGGAGACGTTGTTTCCGAGAACAACGAACTTAATGTCGAGGACTGGACACTGGCGCACGCGACCGACGGACACAGAGGCGCCATCTTGATAGTAGCGGTCCAGACGGGGTTGCGGCCTGTCGGCCTCCTCGTGGACGACGATGGTGTGTCGGGGCGCGGAGGGGCATCCGATAGTCTGTGCATCTGGGGTAAAGGCGGCGAGCGCTTCGCGGACCTGTTGAGGACTAGGGGGTGGTCTCCTGGCGAATCGAACCGATACACACTCGGTGTGGCCGTCGATAACTGGTACACGGTTGCAGGAAGCCGACACACGAAGGGGATGGCGTGCGTGCATGTCGAATGCCTTGACGCCGTCGTCGCCCTCTGCGATACCGCCAAGTATCTTGAGGGTCTCCCATTCGAGCTTCTCCTCTTCTCCGCCGATGTAAGGCACGATATTGTCTAGAATATCAAGACTGGGCACGCCTGGGTATCCCGCACCAGAGATAGCTTGCATGGTAGTAACGAGCATGGATTCGATGGGGCCGAAGGCGCGTTCCAGAGCGGTGAGAGGGATGACCACAGCGGTGGTAGAGCAGTTGGCATTGGTAACGATGAAGCCCTTCTTGAGAGGGGGAGACTGCAGTGCTTGCTGCTGGGGGATGATCGCGAAATGGGCTGGATTTGCATAGGGGACGATGAGTGGAACATGAGGGTCCTTGCGGAAATTTTTGGAATTGGAGAATACGGCGAGGTCGGCCGAACGGAAGGCAGCCTCTGCTCAAGCCGTCAGTCGCTGGGGGGCCAGTGAGAGTGTGGATGCGCACCGATATCACCAGCAACGTCCGCATCCAGGCCAGAGAACACGATGGCACAGTCCTTGAAGTGCTCGGGGACACATTCGACAACGCCGACCTCGCGCACGGCTGACGGTATAGGGGTGGATTGTTTCCACTTGACGGCCTTTGCGTACGGCTTTCCCGCTGATCTGGACGATGCGCCTAGCGCATCAATCACGAACCACGGATGGGCCGAAAGGAGTGTGATAAAGCGCTGGCCCACGGTGCCCGTTGCGCCGAGAACGCCAACTTTTATCGTGCGTCCTTCTTGCATGGTGTGAAGCGGATACTTGGACAGGAACCTGCTGGAGTTGAAGTCAATATTATCCGGTGTTGTGGGATCATGGTTGGCGAGAGCCATGGCTGCACACCTCGTTCTTTGAGTCAGGGATCAGATGAAGGCAGGGTCTGCAAATATCGCGCCGAGACCGGTCCGGGGTAATAATCGCCGAATCGGCATATGCCGTAAATGTGTGACCACAACATTGGCAAATTTGGGAACATTGCAGCTAAGTCAAGCAAAAATCAAGCGTAATAAGAACGACATAGACTAGCGCTCACAAGAGATATTGTCAGTCATTCTAATCCCTGGTATCAAGCGTATGGTTGCGTGGAATACTCGCTAGAATCACTCGAAAGAATGTCCTTCGGAAGATAGTTCCCTGGCTACCAAACAGTATTCTCTCACATTTCTTATTTAATTTTATCACTCCTGACTGAGTACTGAGTACTAGCGCCTAAGCCCCGGTTATGTGATGCTGTCGAAGAGTTCTCCGTTCAAGATGATTACTACTATCCACGTTTCGCCAATTGAGCTATCACCTCGCCAACGGAGGTGATCACGAAAGTATTACTGCTTCCCAGACTGTTATTGAGCCGTGTATCATAGATGATAGAGCACAGGGACATATAATGCCAGTGCCAGTGGCCTATTAGTGCACTTGTCATTAGTGATTGCGAACACGGAGCTCCCTACAAGTAAGCCACACTACAGCAAACTTTTGTATAGATCCTGTGCGAGCTGGAGTGTATACTATCTACTTCGTCCTGATGACATGTAGTGGTGGAACAGTGTGTCGGACGGGAGCGTGTGCGTTACAGTGTCCTGTGCCATATTCGCCGAGCATCACATTCTCCGACGAAAGTTTAGCCTTATTATATTTCAATGATTTCTTGTTTTCACGTCTTGATGAGCACTGCAAGTGGGCGTTGAACCTGCGTTGAACAAACGGCGGCAGTGGATCGGGAATGGCCGCTTTGATCACTGATGCGTTGATGGCCGCAACATCCAATGACCACGTGTCACCGCGCTCTTGACGCATTCCCGCCATGTCCACTTCAGCAGAGACTGCTGCGCAGCTAATTTACGCGCCGAATGTCCAATACAACACCTCCTTGATGACTGTCAAATTCATCGCGTCTTGCTTTGCCGGTGCGGTCGCAGGCGTCCTCGGACTGGAGAACTGGTCGGGCTTTGCGCTCTTCCTGGTGTCGACGCTGTTCACATCCCTTTGCATACACGTAATAAACTGCAAAGGCTCTCCATCAAACTATCTCCCACAAGGGCTCTCAGATCTCTTAAATCCTGGACAGGACAACGCCTTTACTTTTGTCCTGGTTTGGACACTCTTTTATGGTAAGCAAGGCTAGCACGTAGTTCTAGACTATGACTGATGCGTGTTCTAGGTATCGTGCATGGTTAGTTCGAGTTTGTGGAGCCTTTCCATACCCCTCACCGCTTCACAGTTTATGATTGAGCGGCTGGCTCCATTCAGAACGTTCTCCGTGCGGCAATGGCTCTCCCACCTTTTTATGCCTTGCACTGCAAACAAGCATCGCATCACGCGTTTTCCAACATACCCAGGTTGCGAAGCATTGTTCTCATTGGACAACTCTCATTGGACGACATCCGGACCATCCCATTTGAATGTACACCTATGTCTCGCAGGCATTAGCACGAGTAGATTTGTGATAGGCCAGACTTCGCTGCTTTATTCGGTACTCAAATTGCATTGTATGGTCCTTTCGTCGTTGCGATGCATGCCGATGAATTCATCTCCACCAGCGTCAGTCTTGGCCGTCGAAGATGCGGGGAACTTCACCGAAGACGTCCCGGATTGAGTATGGTCTGTTCAGGTCCCAACGACCAGCACGTGTACTCCACCACGCGATGCCTCGCGTGCTATCCGCTCGTGGTGAAGTGTTACAGGATATTGAGATTAGATCTGAACTCGGAGGCGGTTGACCATGTTCTTATATTGTAACGCTCGAAAATCCAGGCCATCCTTTCTCTTCCGCTTTCACCACCTTACCGCACGGGTTCGTTATGCCAAATACATCCATCGTCCTCTACCAGTTCGGAGTCGACCCTTTCAATGCACGTTATGAAGATGCAGAGGGCAGACCAGCGTTTACGTTGTGTGTAATGCCTCTATCTCTTGTGACAGCTACTTGACAGGTTCATAGATCCCTGGTTAGTCTAGCGAGGCATTCTCGTGACTTTGTACTTACACATGCTTCAGGCAGCAGAAGCGCCCAATTTAGTGATTCGACTCGCTCGCGATGTAACTTGGGCACAACTACATCCTGCCATCATGGGCCCAGCGAACGCCTTCTTCTACTTTGGCCCTCGAAATGCAGCAGGCTATATCGTCTACGGCAACAATCGCGTCAACGTCCCAATGCCGTATCTCACACGCCAGCAACGAGAAGGAAGCCAGTGCGTTCTGTGCGTTTGAACTCCCCGGTATATGCTGATTCTGCCCTCTTGCCCAGGTCAAGATATTTCACAACACAGAGCGGGAAGGTTTATAAGTGGAGGATCGCGTCGCAGCAAATGGAGGTGAGTCTTTCGCCTTCGAGGGGTCTCATCGTGCGTCTAGCCCATGTGTACGACGGCTAACCGTCGTTCCTTCATTCAAGTGCACCGATGGTCGGAATACCGTTGCGACATGGGAGCAAGGCTCGCCGGATGAAGAAGTCGATGCGCGTCTAACGATCAAATCCCACGGCCTCCCCATCATCACCGAAATTGTCACTACACTCATCCTCAACCGAATGGCCCGCGAGCTCAATTGGTAGCTTTTCTATGGCATCAGACTCGAGGACCGCCACAACCGCCACAAGTAATTCATGCACCATTCTAATATGCATACCGTCCGTCGTACAAGCGCAGTCATCTTATTCACATGTATCTATACACCTGCAGGACAACGTCTCTGTATCTACTATACTCTCTAGCACGCTATCGCTGCAACAGTTCTTATTGACTTATTGACTCCCACTTTGGCCGTTTGACGCACTGGTCATGTTTATCGTCGTGCTAGGCTATGCGTCGGGCGTATCCGAAAGACCAATCAGGCCATTATCACTGGATTCAACTTGCGGGCTCTTTGGATCATCCAACGGGCTGTGTGCAACTCTGAGTGGGTGAGGGGGGTGCTTTCGTCTTCCGATGGCAAAGCGTGAATAGCACCGAGCGTTTTCGCGTGTGGTTTGCGATGGCGATGAGGCACGCCGGCGGCGGTCAGTGGCTTGGCCCATCGATGGTATTTTTCTTTTTGAAATCATCGGAAACATACATAAGCGAAGCTCTTTCTTTTCCCGGTCTCCCGTAGTAGGCTAAGCTCTCAGACTCAGAGTATTCATTGTATTCATAGTTACAATGTGAAGAATGAGGCTCGGTGTAGATGGTTGGTTTAAACAGCCCTCGGGCCTCGGGCCTCAGGCCTCAGGCCTTAGGCCTTAGCGCCCAGCACTGAGGAATAAGTACTTGACCTTACTAGCCCCGAACACGCTTTGTCCCGCGGTTTGATTTTTTTTTACCTCGGAGGCTTTCAATATACGGCGTTGGGCAAGCGATCGAGGCATCCTGTCGCTGAAGGTATAGAGGTGTTGTCATCGTGAGAGGACTAGGCGGATGGTTCTCCTCTGGTTCTCCTTGCTACGGTTTATGTTGTAGATGAATGAGGCCTCGGTAGTAGACTTTTTTACCGCCGACTTATCGATGCTATCAAGACGATATAACATCGTGCTGCGACCTGCATCCCAGTCCCGGTAGGACTAAGAAAGTTAGGGTAGAATTGGTCTGGACCTCTGGCTCTTCCTGAACTTCCATTTCCAAGCCTGGAATAATATTTCCGGGAACCGTCATCTCTAAGTACCGATTTCAGACCACGAGAAATCCCCGCTAGCGCGAAAGCAAGCACCAACGCAGGAGTGCTTTCGGGGTCAAGTGTAGTTATGCCGAACTTATTGCGACGTGTCTACTTTGCAGTGGCACCACGCAATACAGTGGAGGCGTTGATTGACAGCTGTCCAGAAAAGGAAATGTACTTTCGTTGGTTGCCCGCCGCCCTGGCAGGGTCGCTGAAACGGCGGCTACGCTATCATTCGCATGTCCGATATCGTGCGCAGGTATCCATCGATGGATAATGAAGGGAATCTGCCGACCGACGGACGTCCGTTGTGCTACCGGAGGTCGCCCTGCCATCGTTATTGTCTTTGAATGTGGCGCTCGAAAGCATTCAGATTAAGAATTAGAGGCGGAGGTATCTGAGAATAATCAGACGCATAAAATAGCCGTCTCTTCTATCTTGTGAATAAAGCAAGGAGAGAGCGCGCAGGAGAGAATGGCAGTACGTCCTTGTAGAAAAAACCGACATGAATCCCCCAATCCATGAATCTCACCGCAGTGATGTTGAACCACATGAGAACCCAGACATAGCCGAGTGCCCGCCATGAACGGGAATCTCGTAGGCCCACGCGAGAGGCAAGGTGTATGACAAGCTGCTCTCCAGCAATGCCTACGGCTTGGTACATGAAGAAGGGAAACGAGTTTCCAAAGTGCTCTGTCCCAGCCATATAGTCTGCCCCAGCGTGTATCATCCCCGACACACCAAAACCCACGATAAGCATCGTCAAATACGACACCCATGTCTTTTGCTTCAACTTGAGTGCCTTGACAGCTTGTTTTCCGAGAGTAATAAAGCTCTTATGAAGATGAGCTTCGATGCGCATAGAAAAGGTACCAGGACGCACTCTGCTCATGAGCTGGTGCCAGAACTTCCTGTGCATTCAGTGAGTCACGACGCAGAAAGGGTTCGCGTGAGGACATACGCCCAAAAGGTGCGAATCGAGTATATGTCCGCAAGACTTCCGTAGAGGTTTGGCCAGTCCTCGGGCTTCCCAAGACCACTTGCTACATGGAGAGTGGCGGCCAGGTAATATGGCATCCCTAACCCACAGAAGACGTTGAACGCAGGGACTGTGATGTTTAGGAAGCGCCAGAATGGGCCATGATAAGCAACAGAGTCCGTTGCATCGTATGAGAAGACAGTAGGATGGAACGACATGTACGTCTGCGCGAGGTCGAAGAGCAGAGCGCAGGAGATCACACGCCAAAGGCAGTGCACAATGAAGCTTGTGGGGTTGCGGTATTTCTGCTTGTCTTCGGACACGCTTTTGAGCTAGGCAGGCTTATGCTAAGTAAACTGTATCCTGGCAGGATCGAGATAAACGGACCTGGAAGTTCCATCCCACGCCTCGAACGCTGATCCAGGCGCACGCACACCAGTAAAGGCGATAGCCCAAGCTTCGGTCCTTCGCTGGAACTGCGTCTCGTTTATGCCGGAAGTCATGCAGCGGACGTGCGAGTAGCAGAAAATGAATTGCAGTGAACCATTGCAGAGTGAACGCGATGCCAAGGTCGTAGTCGTTTAATATGTCTCCGGTCGTCGAGTGCAATCCGGCGTATGTCGTTGCTGAAAATGCGACGAAGAACGCTATACGGCCAGCAAGACCTACGTCGCACGCGAGTACCAAAACAACCAAGAAGTTTGGGAGGATTAAATGATAAAGAGGTTTGAACATAGGCCTTTCTGCAGTGTCCGCCATGACCACTGGAATGACCCTATTCGCCGACCGACGTGGACGTATGACAAAAAGATCGTTTTTTAGACACGCGCCTGCCCGCAAAGTCGGCCTTCGAATATATCGATCTTTATATAGCAGCGTGAGGATAGGTTCATTTCGCGGTGCTAGACTATGTATTGAATGCAGGGGAGGGTACGGTAACATACAGGAATGGGACACGTTCAGCTAGATATTCCCTGAGCAGCATCGGATATGTGGTCAAGGGTGGATCCACGCAAGAATGAGGTCGTTGATTTGGTATCTGGAGGAGGGATGAGTATCGAGCGATTGGAGAATGAATGCATTAAGGGTCAGAAGAGAGTGAAAACGTAGTCTCATGCGCCATAGCGTCGAAGTGAGCTGAGTGTATATATCATCATGGATGTAGGTAGAGTAGACGAACGACTTGTTAGACGCGTACCATTGAATGTCATCGGTAATAGAGCATCATACTACAGAGAATGTCGTCCAGAAGATCGTTGCAAAGGGTATGTCATTCTCGCGTCGAGAAAGTCGAATTAGGTCGAGCGAAAAAGTGGGTCGGGCTACTTTTGTGGACCGTGTCGTAGTCGTATAGATGCCTCTTGGAAAGCGCGAGTCGTGAGCACAGCCTATACTAGCAAGGCAAGACGAAACAATTCCATACGCAGTCCGTAGGCCAGAGCGGCAGCTCATCAAGGCGGATCGAAAAAAAGCATTTTGCTGGCGATCGTGTTTGTACTTGCTGTGCAACACGCCGACCCCGCCGAGCAGCCGCCCAACCGATGCTTGCCTCTGACCAATGCTAAGTATGATACTTACGTTGAAACTTGAACAACTATCTCAGGATATACGACATTCAAATTGGCAAAATGCTTTTCTTATTTCTGTTCTTCCAACGGGAAAACACACGCTCTGATAAACAGCCGTGCTGTGCTGTTCGACTCTCTTTGTGCAGCCCATCTTTGAATTCAGATAGAAACACGCTCTGCCATCAAAGTGTGGGAGTTTTCGGACTGCAATCTGTCGAAGATCATCAGTATCCAGCTTCCCAGCAGTGACGACGGTGCCTACAATCATCATTACTATGATATTGCAGCTTACCCGGCTATGATGTTTGCGGAAACACTTTGTTACCTTCTGAGCTCAACGCTTCTTGCCTAGATAGCCTTGCGAGTAACGGGCATCTACCACGGGAGACGCCTCAAGCCCTGGACCGCCATGGCTATATAAGCGCAGTAGGATGGTAGCAGAAATCAAGCGCTCTACCACCAAAATCCCACAATGTCCCACACTACTAGTTCCATTGCCAGCGCGATCCCATCTTCGGCAGTTCACAGCCGCTCTTTCACGGTAGGACATTCGAGTTTATATTGACCTCCTTCTGATTTGTGTCTAGGTTCGAAATGGCTGCGACTTCACGATTTGGCCTGCCGTACGGTCTTTGTTGCATTCGATGCACCTGTGCTGACACAGAGATTATATTCGTAGATCTTCACCGACCTGAACCAAGGGAGCGCCGTCCCAGACCATGTCACCGGCTGGGAGGCTCGGTCAAACACTCAAGAAACCTTCGACGTGCCCGACAACTGGACCGCTGGCCGTATCTGGGTATGTTCATCAACCGTACAGTGCTTGACCCCTGCGTTACCAACTTGGTTTTTATTCCTCAGGCTCGTCGCAGCTGCGACTTCTCCAATGATTCCGATGAACCTTCGTCCTGCTTGGACGGTGGCTGCAATGGCGGACTCATCTGCGATCCAGATAATGGCACGGGCGTCCCTCCCGCTACTGTAGCGGAGTTCACACTCCATGGGGACGGAAAACATGACTGGTACGATGGTATGGTCACTCCGCAGAGGCTCCTAGCCAAACCCTAACAAAAGCTGTAGTGTCGCTGGTCGACGGCTTCAACCTCCCTATTCACATCAACAGTACCGCGGGCTGTGGTATCGCATCCTGTCCTGTAGATATCAACTCACAGTGTATGTGCATGGCGTAACCTTCCCATCTTTTCCTGTTCCGTGGGACTTAACGCTTGTGCAAACAGGCCCGGAGGCGCTGAAACTTAAAGGACCAGACGACAGTACCGTGGGGTGCAACTCCGCCTGCGTACGTACTTCCACATGACCGGTTTCTTGCCTCCCATCGTCCTAATCATCGCACAGTCAGCCAAAATCGACGGCAAACCCGAAGACTCAGCCAACTGCTGCACTGGTAACCACTCGACGCCAGAGACGTGTCCCTCGTCGGGAGTTGACCATTACGGTTTCTTTAGTGAGGAACTCTCCCTTTCAACCAGTCGAAAGTTGTTTTACACGCCTTCATCATAGAGAAAAGCTGCCCAGATTCGGTCGCCTACGCGTTTGATCAGACGAGTGGCACTGCTCTTTGGACCTGCAATTCCAAGCACGGGGCGAATTACACCATCACATTCTGTCCATAGAAAAGATGGTGCGTCACACTCCGTGTGCCAGCATCCTTTATTTCAACGAACGCACATATCGAGAAACTACACAATAAATTGGGTGATGGATGAAAGCATGAAGTCGGCGTGGCTGATGGGAAGATCATGAGGTCCTCCCTCGACATAAACGACCTCAGACTGAGTGCCCTCCGGCAACAACTCTTGGATCTGCTTTGCATGCGCAAAGGGTATAGTCTTGTCTGCAGTGCCCTGCGGTGACCATTCTGGGTCAGTATACATCAAGGCAAGTCGCACGCAACGTGGAACGTACATGAATGATGAGGACGTTCTTGCCCACGAAATTCTTCGATTTATACGAGTCGTGCTGTCCGCGAGGTGGACCATGGCGCAGTGACTTGAGTAGCATGGGGACGTATTCTGGAAGATGGTCGGCCTGCATAGAGGCGATGATGTCAAGCCTCATCTTGTCCTGCTTTGCAGCTTTGGGCGTGAGGCCCATTGACCGACGCACGTACGACTGATACAAGGTCAGGGAGCGGCACGAGAGAGACGTCATAGAAATTCGCACCCTGACAACAGATAAGTCGAGTAGCTTCAAGAACCACGGCGACGCAAGCATATTGAGTCGAGGGATACCCTTGTTGTGTGAGCTTGCGGAAACGAAGGAAACTGAGAGCCGACATACATCTAGCAAACCTGCTGGGGCCATGAGAACGACCTTCTCCTCTACGAGATGAGGGAAGTGGTCAATGAAGGCTGCTATAATAGGGCTACCCTGTATGAAGAGGTTAGCAGTCATCCTCAAGTACTTGCTGACCATATGCTTATACCATCGAGACGCCTGCCAAATAGGCCTTCTCCCAATGCACATACTGCATCAACAACGCGAGCTGCGTGGTATACAGCTCTACCGGAAACTTAGAATCCGGAGAGTCCGAATATCCTCGCCCGTAGAGGTCTACCCACTTGCTTTTAGTATGTTGAAAGGGGTGTACCTATGTTAGTACAAGACTCACCAAATACAAGAACGCGGTATCCGGCTTCTGCAAGACGAGGCGCTAAGAGGCGCCACATTGGAGCAGGAATAGAGAGCCCATGAACAAGAACGAGTTTCTTGCCATCCTCTGGGCCAAACAACCAATACCGAACCTAGAAACCCAATATTTTTGAGTCCCATGCTTTTCATTTCCAGACGAAGCCATTATGCGCACGCGACCAGTGGGCAAATCCGCGTAACCTCCGCCTGGAAAGATATCCTCAGGATACAGTTTATCGACAATATTCGTGCGGACGTCTTGGGGGAGGCTGCCGAGCCCCGGGCGCGCCTTTCGTGGCCTCTCAGGCAAGTCTGAGCGCTGCAGCTGGTGGTATATGGTCCAAAGGGCGACTCCAGAGACCACTGCCGTTGCGTGCCATTGCTTGAATCCAGATGGCCAGGACAATGACTTTGCGGTCATGATAGCACGAAGAGAGCAATAGATGCCACGTTCCCAGGAACACCTGTGCACAGGGTCGAATGTTCAGCGAACAGTGAGCAGATGTTCTAAACGGAATTCTGGCAGGGTACACCAACATTGAGCAGCTTTGAGCGCATGAGCCTGGCATGAGCATCTACTTGTGGTCGATCGCAGTGATGCAACACTAATGGTACTAACTCGAGAGGCAAGCGTGTATTATTACAAATAGGTAGAACGGCAGCAAGATGTCAATGTACACATGAGAGGAGATCACGAAGAAGCTAGATAAAAACTATAAGACGACGATGAGAACACATCCTTCTAAGGACTGCGCAGGTTCGCACTGGCCCAACTCGACCCGGAAATCTCACTGCCATCGTTGCTCCGGAGGTCGTCGAAATCCGACATGACAGAAGGATTCGAGACCAAGTCCTCCAGGTCCGAGTCCTCAGCCACTAATTCTGGTGAAGCACGCACGGCGTCCTGGAAATCGGCATCCCGTGCACCGAGGTCTTCTATAGACGACACCGACGAGGGCGCAAGAGATTGGTATGCATCTACGGGCGTGAGAAACCCGCTGGGGAGAGTGTCCTCGTCGAATGCCGATCGGTATTCGCTATCATTGGTGACCGAGATGGACGAGAACGGCGTGTCTGGACGTGAGGACGGCGGTGAGAGCAACTCAAGACCCTGTTCGTGCTCGAGGAGGTCAACGGGGTGCGAGAGAGACAGGCTGGGAACAGATGTAGGCGAATAGACGCTTGTGTCCATTGCAGGTGGCGGTGGCCCAACTGCGGCATGGGATGGAGGCGACATTGCTGCGACTGCTGGCGGCGATACCGGCGGGGAAGAATACTGCAACGAAGGAGCGACATATTGCAACGGTGTCGAAGGAACGGGAGGGGGCGAGCGCAGGGTATCATACGATGTTGCGCTGTGTAAGGACGGTGACTGGGCTGCGTTTGGCGTCGGCATGGAATGCAGAGTGGGCGAAGAATCGAATAGGACTTGGGCAGGCTGCATAGGGGAGAATGGAACAAAGGTATCCGACTTGAAAGGGGTCAATATGAGCTGTAGGCCAAGTATGACAGCAGAGAACGCACCTGGTCAAGAGGATGACCTGGGCGGCGCTGCCGCAGTGTAGAGGATTGGCTGCGATCGACTTCGTTTCTCCATTCCCGGACCTCTTGCGCAACAGGAGACACAAGTTTCTCGAGTTCGAATGCGCTGCCGCCTGCCTTATCGTCGCCGTCACTACTACCGTCGTCCGAGCGGCTCTTCTTATCGAACGGGAATTGGACCTCGACAGGCCTTTCAAACTGACGTTGGCGTTGTCTTGCCCGACGTTTGGCGCGTATTTCTTCGATCCACTGGTCAACCTTGGGGGCTAGATGGGGTTCATAGACGAACTAGATGATGCCATTAACGAGATGGCCTCATTGGCATGCTAATGATAAACGGACGAACCTCCTTGAAGGCAAGCACGGCGGCGACAGTGCCGATAGCTGCAAGGGCGTATACAGCTGGCGCGGGCATGGTCGGGGTGGTGGTTGAAAGTCAAGACGAAAGCGGCGGTGCTTCGGTCCGTGGGCCAGCAATTAGCACGATGAGACCTCGGGTCTCGGCTCGTAAGTACTCCGAGTCTCAGGCTCCGGTTGAGCTCCTCTGCTGAACGTAAGAACTTTGGACGAAACTTGGGTGCTCGCTGCGGCCAATTCGAAATGTAGGTCGGTGAATGGAGGCACGCAGTTTATGACGCTGTATTTTGTGGTCCGAGATCCGTACTGATACCGAAATGGCACTTGACGCGAGCCATGATATGCAAAAAAAAGTCGTCTCGGATTATTTGCAACGAACAACATGAACGCAAGAAAGCAGATGCAACCGTGGAATGTTCTCAAAAAGTTATCGTATCCGCGCTTTCCTCTGATCCGACCCCGGACCCCGCGATCGAGCATCGAGGACTACTTCTGCTTAACTTCCACCTCTCAGGACCTACACCACGACAAAATCTTGCATAAACCCCCTCCAAACCGCCTGAAATAGCAATGACCTCGCGCTCACCACCGCCTCGGCCCATCAACCAGCTCAAATACCACCGGAGGAACGTGAAAAAGTCGGATATTGGTCGAAGGTTTCCCGTTCTCACTGCAGAGGCGCGCCAGTGAGTGCCGATTTCATGTCTTCCCTGCACAAAACTCAGTCCTCTCATACGAAACAACCTTATACCCACTCTCCTGCTTGTCCAGAATCCTCACTTATCCCAGCTTATCCACCTTAGATGCCTGTTTAATCTCGCATCATACCGCACCAAAGCCAAGCCACGCTTGAAATTCCCGCGCTCTCGCTGTGCTGCGGTACTAGTTGCACTCTTTGTTGGCCGCTCCGGAGAGCTATATGTCCTTCTTAGCCGGTGAGCATGCCCACATCCAACCTGCGGTCTCGAGGATGTTGACCGCTTTTTAGCCGCGCCGCTACCCTTCGAACTTATGCCGGTGATACTGCCCTACCAGGAGGAAAAGTAGACCCCACAGACCGTACATTCGAGGACACCGCAGTTGGTACCAAGCATCCGAATCAAACGCATCCAAGCTGACAATCCCTGATACGTAGCGGAGAGAGGCATACGAAGAGGTGAGGTGCTTCACTGCTGTCGCAAAGATAGATGCAACTTACTCATGGGTGCAAAGGTTGGCCTCCCACTCGACAAACGCAAGGTTCCCCTTCTCTGCGTTCTCGAGCCGATTATGGCCTCTAACCAACTCGTTGTCACCCCGTGAGGCCTGTGCTTCCATCTCACACCCAAACTCACATCGTGATTGCTAGCGTCGTCGTGCTCATCACAGACAACACTATCCGCGTACGCCCATCCTCCACTCCAACTCTAGCTTCTAACCTTCTCATTGCAGCCTATACTCAACGATGCCGAAGTCTCTTCACTATTCTCCCATCCCCTCAAAGGCTTCATCTCCTCTGAACCTCCATTAACGTCAAGACTGAGCTCTCGGAAACCAGTCAACGCAGCAGGGCCCTCGTCCACAGACAGCTACACATCGTCCTCGTCCAGCACTACTCCTACCGCTTCCACAACCGAGGCAGACGACGACAACGACACGCATACTTTGGAACTGCCATACCATACTGCTCGTGACTGGACCGTCTCTGGGCCGAACGGCGTCGTCCTACCCATAAGAACGCACCAGTTCCTCACAGGCAGGGAGGCGGGTGGGACAAAGCCAGTATTTGGGCTTACTGCGTGCGTCTTTTTTCACCTTTCTGCTTGAGCGAACATGGATTTTGACGAGGGCAATACAGATCCATACTCATTTCCGCCGCCTCCATCGCATACGACCGACAGCCAGACTTCGAGGTTCAGCCGCCTGGGGCACCGACGCCCGAGCAAAGAATTGCGTGGGTGATGTATCGCGATGCAAAGTGGCGTGCGGCGTGTGAGGAGGAGAAAATCAATGTCGATTGGGAACGTGTGAAAGGGATTGCGGAGGAGGACCTGCCAAGGTTAGAGAGACATGAGAAAAATGCAAAGCGAGGAAGGGGTATCAGAGTAGTGAGTAAATTGTAGCTGATTCGCTCTGGTAATAGCCCTGTATGTATGGAGTCGTGCATTTTGAACTCGCAGCCATGCTCGTCGCAGGGTCAACGTTTCAACTGTCTTGAAGGTGGGAGCCAAGTTGGATGTTCGAAGCCAAGTTATACATAGATAGACCTCGCACTGATACAATGCCGTCAATACGCCAATCTGACGAGCAACTGTGATAATGGAACAAGATACAGTCCCCAGACCTGCGTCCCTTCTGAATGCCCGATTGAGCTCAAGAGCAGCTCAGGTCTCTTGATACCAATACCAATACATAGATACATAAGTGATTCGTATTCCATGTCGTCGAGTGCACTTAGCATCCACCGCCGCCACCGCCTCCTCCACCACCACATCCTCCACCTCCTCCACCTCCACCCCCACCACATCCGCCTCCTCCACCTCCACCGCATCCGCCGCTGCCGCCACCTCCACATCCTCCAGCCCCGCCTGGAAGGGAATTAGCTTCAATTTGTTTTTGACTTTGTAGGGTGTTGACTCACTGCCTCCGCATCCACCTCCTCCACAACCACCGTTAGGGGCACCAGCACACTTAAATGACCATAAGCCAATGCACGACATAAGCACAATTCACGTACAGCAGCAGAGCACCCAGAGGCCCCACAGCCTCCAGAACCGCCTGACCCGCAAGAAACGACATGCCCGCCTGTCGCTACACACCCGACAGACGTTGTGCCCATGTACACCAGCGGTACAGCCGCAATGAACGCTGGATCATGTCCATGTCGACGCACGCGCGCAGTCTCATCCAATCTTCCCCTCCGAATCTCCTCATCCTCACGCCCATATCTCTCTTCTCGTTTCGCCAGCCTTCTGGTTCGCGCCGCCTCCGTTCTCTTCTGATGCGACATGAGAAGAACGGCATTATGGTCACTGGGATGCGTCGCTGCGCGTAGATCAGAGCGGTCGGGCGGGACAAGTTCTGAAGTCGGTTCCTTTGCGCCAGTGAGAAGGCGACTGATGCGTTTGTGAAGCTTTTCCCCGGGGACAGGGCATCCACAGTGTGTGTATTGGACGTGGAACCGTGATTCCCAAGCACGGCATGTTATGTCGAATGCGTTGGATAGCTTGTCTTCTTCGACACGGTCGTTGTGGTCGACGAACCGCCCGACATAGACCCAGCAGTCATTCTCGTATTGAGCTGACTTGAGCTGATGTGTGTGCCATGCAAGGTCGATGTCGAGTGTGGGTACGAAGAATGATGCCGGCGAGCTCTGCATGAGGTCCAGGAATCTACCCAAGAATAAGAGGTAATCCTGAGCTTACATAGGGACATACGCGTGATACCGAGCGATAGTGTGAAGCAGGACCGTTTCGTCTGGATCGGCAGAGAACGCTGGTGCTGTCCAACCCAAGCCGACCATCTTTCCAACAAAAGAAGCTTGGCGGAGAACCTAAGGATAGACACATAAGCAAGCGTTTTCACCGCACGGAGAAGCAGCCGTACAGCGCCTACGAGGTCCAGAGAAAACATCTTGTCATCGACGTAGGCACTTGCAACGCGGCGCATCCTGATCTCAGCGTAAGTACGTCGACACAAGCTCAAACTCCTTCACAAACATCATAATTGGGCGCTTCTTGTCGCGGCCACTAATGAACTTGCTCATTGCAGTAGTCACCCGCGCTGGGTCGTACTTGTGTCTTTCCAGGATCTTCTGAATCCATGCGTCGGTCGTAGAGCCTTTCTTCGGCCGGAGTTTCCTGGTACTGATACAGTTTGTCTTAATAGCCATGGCGCGCCCAGGATCTGGAGGAGCCATCGTAGAATATAATGTTGTCCTGAGGAGCGCAAAGAGTTAGCGACTTGAACGATGTATCATCCAATTGCAGAATCGTACCGAAGGTAGGTATCTCCGGTCAAGTCCTTGAGCTTCTGCACCATCGCCAGCGTGTCTTTCGTGATGCCAAACCCACAGTTGGGGCAGTCGTGTTGGAAATCTTTCTGTAGGTAGCCGTGGCCCTGTCCGCTGGCATCCAGATACGCTGCGAAGACGTTCAGCGCAAGTACACGTAAAAACGACAGGAAACATACGAGCTTGACAGTAGGAAGTGCATCTGGGACACTGCAGACTTCGGTATCGCGTCTTAAACATAGCCGCGGAGTCGATGGGATCGAATGGCAAGCCTGTCTTCGCGGTCCATGTCGCTGCATTCGATTGAGACGGGTATGTCAATTGCATAGCAGCGAGAGGCTAGCATGTACATCAGCTTTCCATCACTATTTGACGCAAAGGCAGACACACTAGGTCATAAAGCAAAGTAGATCCTGCGCCCATCAGGATGGACAGTGCGGGAACCAATGCAGCATCTTCCGCATACCGCCTGGAAGATGTCAGTTACGACATTTCTCAGTTAAAGCCGGAGCGCACAATGGGTTAAGACGGTATGCATGCCAGACCTAGAGACCTGTGAGCTACAACATTGAGTAATTCATCTTCACGACTCACCATGAAAACATCCAAAGGGGGGAGATACACGGTCGTGGGGCTCAGACTCATCACATATAGCTCAAATCTGCAATAATTTCAGCGGGTATGCATGGGCCAAAGTCAGGTTGCGCACCTTTCAACAGCCAGTGCGACAAATAATGTCCATTTGCGCTCATTGTCGATGTCGCCGGTGATAACCTGGCGATCCGGAAACCCCAGGGACGCAGGCGACGCTTCCTCCACAGCCTTCCTCATCACAGCGAACCCATTGAGCAGTCGGAGATGTGCTTTGAGCTCAGGGATTGACACCAGCGGTTGTGGAAGGACCTTCGTTCCGATTTTCGAATAGTACAGCGGAGGCGGAACGTCGGGCTCTGCACGGGGATGCGTCGAATATCGTGGTAAAGGCGCTTGATCATACTCCATGATGGTAGGAAGAATGTCTCAACGCATTGCCGAGGTTATATATGGATGTGTTCGTCTTGAAACGCCCTGTGCTTGACACAGCCCGTCTTTTATGTAGTGGGTAGAGCTCCTTTGGAGCGAATGGCTTGTCATGTAAGAAATGTTTTTTGTTGTGTATCTGCGTAGCCGATGGTGCACAGTGCTGCTGCACACGATGGTGGGTAGATAGAAAATGCAGTGCACCACGCGTCTCATATACGGTCACATGACTCTGTAATTCACCGGTCGGCGATCGAGAGCCATTCTCACGGACATAAATACTGATAAAAACAGAAGGATATCGAGGTTTTCCAACTTCTCTGAGACTCCCTCGCTTTTAGTTACCTCACTTTGAAGGAATATTATCGGGTTCGAATGAACTGATAGATTGGCGAGCGTCGATGATACACTTCATGAAGCTTGAAGTGGCACATACAACTATATGTAAGCGTTATTCTGGAGCTGCGGCTCATCAAAGCCAGGCGTTTCTATCCGTGAACTAAAAATTATTTAAATGAAGCTGCAATCATGCACCAGCTTCGAAGGCAACTGCGTATAGCTCCTATGATTTCTTTGCCTCTGAACTATGGTGTTTGATGTTTTTTTCAGTCTACGGGATGTCAAAGTCACAAGCCTACGCATCCCGTGCAAACGATCCCGCGAAGCACGCTGCACTATTACTAAACGGTGTGCTTTGCGAAAAAAAAAATCATGCCTTTCATCATACCGCTTGGATTGATGACTTCGCGTAGCGCAATTAAATCATAGGGTGAAGGATCTGTCAGTTGTTGAGCAATCTGGGTAATTATCGAAAGGCAAGCACGCGTGTGCGCCACATCTGCCGTGTTCGGATCAAGTGGTACGCATCAATCTCTGCGGATGCCCTGGGCGTCACTTGCACCTGACTTTCACTCAACTTGCAAAATGACAGCGTCGACTGTTCGAATGTTTTCAAATCATTGCGCATAGTTTTCCATTTGGAGCCCTTCTGTGGTCTTGCATTAGCGATGCAAGCGTATTTCTCTGTGCAAGCACGTTGCAAAATTCATCGACTGGCCAAAACCTACACAATCAACTGCAGCTGTATCATCTGACATTTAGCTTTGTGGATATGGGCAGTGCCTGTCAGCCAGAATGCTGTCCCTGGCACCAGGACCCTTTCGAAACCGATCCTTATATAGCTCATTGATGCTCTGAGACGCTCTTCCCACTATCATGGACTCACCACCCCCACCAGTGTATTCGACTCGTCCCCGTACAGAGCGCCCAAACACACCTCCCCCGCTGTACTACTCGAAGATTGGATCCAAGGTCCTCCCTCAGCCTCTGGTCTCAATCCCCGA
Organism: Cylindrobasidium torrendii FP15055 ss-10; assembly: GCA_000934385.1. NCBI lineage: Eukaryota > Fungi > Basidiomycota > Agaricomycetes > Agaricales > Physalacriaceae > Cylindrobasidium > Cylindrobasidium torrendii. The sequence goes on along the minus strand of KN880503.1, from coordinate 50,403 downwards.
GCTCAAAGCTCATCTCTTGCTACTCAACGGGTTCGCCGCGCTCAAGCAGTCCGTAGAGGAAGCGTCCCCCGCCTCCCTCGGACTCCCGGACGACCAGATCGCGGGCGACATCGACAACGACCGCAAATGGACATTCTTCGTGGCACTGGCAGTTGAGAGGTGCGCCAAAATCAAATCCCTCTGACACCAAAGCAAACCAAAAGCTAGATTCGAGGTCTACGTAAAGAGTCTTGATCCTGCGGACGTCTATCTACCTCCACTGGATGTTTTCATGGTGATTCGCGCACGCAAACAAACATCGCAGCTATACTCAATGCCACGTCTCTAGGTCTGGCACGCATACCGTCTGAATCCTTTGTACGTATACATGGCCTCTTGGAGGTCCCGCTCACACTTTCTAGGCGATATGCCGAGGACGCTGCGCTGAACCCAGAGCTATTCAATCTAAACGCAGCAGGATCCGCATTACTCAACGACCTAGTACGCCTCTATTTCTGCTTCACAGCCCACCACTTACCGCTCCCTCAGCCTGATGCAGCTAGACAGCTTACCTCTCAGGCCCCCGCACATGCCACACAGTGGACTGCCAGAACATTCCTACCATTCGACCCCTTCGTATCGGCCCCGCTTTTCAAGACGCGCTGTCGAAGTGTCCAGTGTCCGAAATGCATGCAATATTCCCAAGCTCGTGCGTGTGTTTTCTTGTACATGATTGCATTATCTTCAACATACTTGTAGCGTATCTGGATGCCAGCGGCAAGGGTCGCGGATACTTGCAGAAAGATTTTCAGCACGATTGTCCCGCGTGCATGTTTACCATAACGAAGGGAACGCTGGCGATGAACCAGGTCGTCAGGGATTTGACAAGCACTTCGGGATACCTTCGGTACATTAGTCTTCGAGTACGAGGGTTCACTGACCGAGCTCATTTAGGACCACACTCTATACAACAATGGCCCCGCCAGATCCAATTCGAGCGATGGCAATAAAGACTAACTGTGTGAAAACTCGGCGGCTCTCACCAGAGGCAGGGTCGAATGCAGACGGATGGAGGAAAGTGATTTTGCAGAGACATGACTACAGCCCGGCACAAATCGTAAGGGCAATGAACAAGTTCACCAATGACAGGCAGCGCCCCGTGATGATGTTTGTTGTATGAATCACATCCCTATGTCAAAACTGATTGCGCCTCTAGGATGCGCCGTGTTACAAACGCCTACATCGATGATAAGATGTTCTCACTGGACCTTGTAGGCGCTGTATGACATCTCTGCCTGTACTCTGTAAAGTTTGTGCTCACCTGCATCCTCATAGGTTCTCCGTCAGGCCTCCTTTGTCGGTAAGATGGCAAGCCTGGGTTGGACGACACCAGCATTCGCTGCCGACCCAGATGAAACAATTCTGCTGCATACTGTCGCCAGGTATCACGCGTACGAGCTTTCCCCAGCTCCGCGCATTCAATTCTAAGCTTCCTGTAGATTCCTGGATCTTATGCAGAGCTCGCCAGCGTCGTTCTTTGTGCCCACTCTTGATATCGACCTTGCCTGGCACACGCATCAACTCAAATCAATGCAGTACGACAAAGACTGCTGGGAATACGTCGGACGATTTGTTGACCACAATGACCGCGTCGAGGAGGACAAACTATCGAATGCGTTCGACATAACCTGTCGCGCCTGGGAATCGCGATATAACGTCCGATATACACACTGTGGATGTCCCGCTCCGGGGGAAAAGCTTCGCAGACGAATCAGCCGCGCCCTCTCTGGCTCGGGACAGTCACAATCAGAATTGATCCCGCCCAAACGGTCCGATATACGCGCCGCAACACATCCAAGCGACCACAACGCTGTCTTTCTCATGTCGCATAAGGGTGAAACTGAGGCGGCGCGGAGGAAGAGACTGGCGAAGCGCCGAGAAAGATATGAACGCGAGGACGAGGAAATACGGAGGGGAAAGCTGGATGAGAAGGCGCGCTCTCGACGAGAAGGCCATGATCCTGCGTTCATTGGGCCTATACCACTGTGGTACACGACGCCGATGCCTGTGGGTTGTGTGGCTATGGGTGGACATGTCGTTTCTTGTGGATCGGGTGGTTCTGGATGCTCTGCTGCTGTATGTACGTTTTGTGCGTGTCTAACACCTGCTCATGGTAATTTCAGTGCGCTGGAGCATCCAATGGTGGATGCGGTGGAGGTGGATGTGGAGGGAGTGAGTATATACTCTATGCCTAAAGGATGTACTGATTCGAGTTCCAGGTGGTGGTAGTGGTGGATGCGGAGGCGGTGGGGGCGGGTGTGGTGGAGGCGGAGGCGGAGGAGGTGGAGGATGTGGAGGTGGTGGCTCTTGAAGCTTAAAGTTTGAACAAGAAGCAGTTGTATAAATCGTCGTGTTTTCTTTTTTGTGCTCGAAATCTCAACTTTGATTCTCCCTTGGTCCATGGAACTGCTACTAGTACTAGAAGCAGGGTAATGGCAAATAGTAATAATAATAATGATAACACAGCGTGAGTCTGCCGTCCCTACCAAGGGGTCGGTAGGTCGCGGATTCGTGTTTTATAAACTTATCGATATTGAGCGACCTGGACCGCTCTCAAGCGAGCATTCAGAAGCCCGAGGGAATTTTGGTCAAAGATCCTACCAGGCGTTCCACTCTCAACTTCCCACTGCTCATACAATTCCAAAGCGCCGCATGCATGCAGGACCTTCGCAAATGCGGCGTGAATATTGAGCAAGTTGGGTGCCGGAGGGGGGATAGGTTCATTTTGGAATAGCTGGTCGTCGCGAAAAGTAACTTGATGCGGTAATGGTAGTACTGATGGTCTGAAGTTCCGAATGCAGACCGTATATGTGTTGGGGATGGGGGCGTTTGCAGATAGGACCTTGACATCCTCAACGAAATTGAAAGAGAATGCGTGATATAAACTCACAGGTTCAAACCACAATTTGAAGGGAGACAAGGCGCGATGTTCGCGCTCATCCAGCAACACTCCATTTTCGGGACATGTAATGCGCTCTCCGGCAAATTCCTGCGACGTAATCCCTGTCCAGTGTTTGAGCATGTCCCGTGTCGTAGCGGATTCCGTCTAGTGGTACATGAGATAAACCAGATACAAACGGCGTGCAAAGTTTACCGTGACATTGTGGTTGAAGGAGACCGGGAAAATATGCGCTGCCTCGAGGCGTCCATATTGATCAGTCTCACTTTCCTCTAAAGGATACGGATCCGGTATACGGTGGGTTATAATACAGTGAAATCGTTCTCGCGCCATGAGCTCGTACCATGAGATTTCGGTCATTCATTCAGCACACTCACTTTCTCCCGGAAATCTGCTCGCTCATTGTGGCGGGCGGCCTCAAGAGCTAAGCCGCCAGGTGATGCGCTACTTTCTGAGCGCCCTTCCTTCCTCGCGGCATTGGCCCTTGCCTGGACTACGGGAAGGTTCAGGAAAGGTTTACTTGTGCCCCGCTAAATCAAGACGTACTGGGAAGGAGAAGGTTCTCCATGACTGCGATGCCATAATTGAGAACGTTTTTCTGTCCAGTCTGGTCGAAGTGAGCTGCGTGGATATTGAGGGCAACCCAACGCTGCCCTTCAGGAGAAGGGGCTTAATCAAGCATAGCTTCCAGAAGGGACTTGAAGTCGACTGGAGCATTGGGCGTTGGGCTGGGGAATTCAGTTTGATTGAGGATCCTTTTCGAGTCTTCAATGAGCAGGGACAGCGAATGGCCGTCGTATTGATGTTGCGTTACCCCCTCCCACGTATTCGATGATATCGACGACATGGAAGCGCCAGAATGACTATGTGTCGGAAGCGAACTGATGGTGATGGTCATTGGTGGGCAAGAGAAGAGAGCTCGATCACATGTTCGCATCACCGATCGTTCCCGAATGCGTACTGTTACCTGTAACTCCTTTCATTGTTTGTGACCATGACTGTGCTTTCCAGCTATGCATATCCATACATCGCGCCCCAAAAATCTGGGGTAATACAGGCTCGCGCGGAAATGGAGCTTTCGCCTCCTTCAAGTTATTTGAGTCTGTGTATCTGACATGCCAGCCGCGCTGGCGATGCATTTATTGACCCCTCATAGGTTCCATCCTCCGACCATGTCCCCGTAATACCGAGCACGCATAAGGTCTGTCACCGGAATTTTGAAATGACGGTACTAGGAGTACAAGACGAAGTCACTTTCCGCGAGGACAAAGTGTACTACCATAACCGACTTGGCCCTCCTCCAGCACCTGAACCTCTCAAGGTTCATGCTGCGTTGAGCCTTGACGCAGGTCTTGTACCTATCTGGCGCGTTGGAAGCGTATAGTCAGTGCCATGAAAGGAGCTCCTGGAAGGGTAGTTGACAAGAATTCTCTTCTACTCCTCAACGCTCGTTTGAGGGATATATAGAAGGCATAATGACTGCAGATCTGCACTTCTTTACCCATAACATTCATATGTGCAGAGTCTATAGATGTATCACTCTCGGTGTCGGGAGTTGATGTTCATTTTTTAAAGATTAAGCTGGAGCCTTCAGCTGTTGCCGCCGTCCCTTGTGGATAAAATTGGTAGAGCAAATGTTCACATAAATCACACCGTCATTCTGAGCTGTGTCATCAAGGAGCTCGAGTACACATGTGCTTCAGACGTACAAGTCAGTCCATCTTCGCCACCGGACCGCGCATTATCTAATCGTGTGCCTACCTCTGTGTCCTACCACCATGAGCATCAAATCTGGCGCACACGCGCTCGAGAATAATGCGCCGACAAGGGCACCGTCCCGTCACACCAGGTATCTCTACGGTGTCGTTCTCCTTGCGTTGGCGTGTTTCTCTCTGAGCGATTGGGCTTCCCCCACTACGTCGATTCTATCGAGCCAAGTTTCGTGGCCGGATTCGACGCTTTTGTATCACCACAAGCCTGGGACGGTCATCCCTGCAGTCTGCCCGGAGAACCCGTACAACAATCCCAATCTCGACTGCGGTTCTGTCATGTGCGCTAGATATGCTCATTTTGGTGTGCCAGTGCTGCCAAACTGATTTACATCTCCAGCGTCCCTAAGGACTACTTCAATACGTCTGTAGGGGTATCGAGCGTTGCGTTTGGGCGTATCAAAGCCACAAAGCCCAAGAAAGGCTCTGTGTTCATTAATCCTGGTGCGTGGTGATTTCCTAGCCTAATTCGCCTTGTCCAAGCTTGAGTATGACCGAATGTAGGCGGTCCTGGGGGCTCCGGCGTGATGTTAGCGCTGAGAACTCCTCTGTTGGTCGACATCATCGGTCCTGAATGGGACATTATCGGCTTCGACCCCAGAGGTATCGGCTATACGAGGTTTGTTAGCCACTGAAACGGTTTTCGGGATCAGCATCTTGACTGCCTTCAATAGACCCGCTACAGAGTGCTTCTCATCGCATGATGAGATGACCCTGTTCAATGCCAACACTGTGATAGAACAAGGCATCACTGTTTCCTCGATAAAGAACACCACCTCTTCGATCTTGCGCGACGAGCTTGTCATACAGTTTCGTCAGTTCCTTGCGTTAAAGGAAAGCCAAGCCAAGTTATGTGGGGAAGTAATGGGCGATGAGCTGAAGTATATGGGTACGGCCAACGTCGTGCGCGATATGGATTTTATGAGCGAAATCTTTGACGGTGAAGGGGCAAAAATGTGAGTACCATGCGCATACATCTACTTGAACTGAGAAAATGTAGAAACTACTGGGGAGGCTCCTACGGATCGATTCTGGGCGCGTACCTTGTGAACATGTATGTCGTTAGTTCTATCTCCCAAGCTCGAGGTCAACCGATTTGACAATACAGGCTTCCTGAACGTGTCGGGTACGCGGTCATTGACGGTATCGCTGACCCCGTTGCATGGGCAAGTGCGTAATCTCTACTAAGTTTCTATCTCCTTTCACTAATGCTCTACGTTCAAGACGAACCTTCGCACAAATGGCCAGCAAATTGGGTGGCCCATGCTGAGAAGACATACGACCTCTTCTTGAACGACTGCTCTGCGGTGAGAATCACCGATGTGGCTTGAAGCCACGACATATTAGCTAACATCTACTGCAGGCTGGCCCGGCTCTCTGCCCCATCTCTGAGTACAAAGGAGAACCGATTGGGGACATTGAGGCGCGCTTGGAGGCCTTCTTCAACACCCTGGCTGTCTCCCCGCTCCCAGTTCCATTCGCTAACCGCCCAGGCTTCCTCACTTCCGGCGCCGCACGCAATTTGCTCCTCATCTTCCTGCAACGGCCTGTTCTATGGGTCGAAGCAACTCACAGTCTTGCGGAAGCCATAGCAGGAAATGGTACTGCGCTGCACAACTACATGACCCAGCGCGGTGGCAGCGTCACTCGACTCGGAGTCACCTGCATTGACTCTCCACCACCGAGATCATACAAGGACTTCCCAACGCCTGAGGACCTCGCCGAGGAGGGCTTGCGCGCCCTCGATGAGGCGTCGATACACTTTGGTTTGAGTACGGGCATAAGTGAGCCTGATGGCGGTTGTCAATTCTGGCCCGTGAAAGGCCCGGAGCGCTTTACTGGACCATGGAATGCAACCCTTGAGCACCCAATGCTCATTGTTAGTAATACTGTGAGTGTATTTGGATTTTACTTCGACCGGAAACTCATAAAGTTTGTGATATCTAGCACGACCCGTACGTGGATCGTATACGCTCCTCTGTCCACAGAAACGCTGAAACGCTATGTAGGATCACACCGATGAAGAGTGGCTTGCTCGTCAACTCTCTCATGCCCAACTCATCCGTGATGCTCATTCAGAACGGACCTGGGGTAACTACATGCCATGCACGAATTCTACGTCTCTAACCTCTTGTCTGACAGCACTGCTCTCTCGCCATGAAGTCGACTTGTACCATTAAGACTGTCCGAGACTACTTCAGCGGCATTGTTCCCAAGAACGGCACTATTTGCGAAGTCGATAACAAGACATTCCAGGATCCAGACGAAGTGGCTGCAACTGAAATGTCTATTGAAGCCAGGGCAATCAAGCAGCTCCAGCAAGCATTCTGGTCAATTTGAGTGGATGAATAGAGGGCAGAAAGAGTATTTTACCAGCTTCATATGACGTTCTAGTTCAATTTATAGAAACTTGGTAGGCTGGGGCTAAGAAAGCAAACCATTCTGTCTTCAATGCTGACCTAAGCCGATCCCATCACTCGCTGAACTCGCGCGTTATAAGTTTGAGCTCATCACTTAGCCTCATACCACGACGATTTGACATCCCGCCCTGGTTTATCTTTATTTTCCCGGCGATACCTCCCTGTCCATATCTTTCTCATCGCCATCATCACTGCACCTTCGCTACTCTCCAAGCATGCCGGTCCACCAACGGTCTCAAGAGTTTCCCACCCCGCTCGCTCAGTCGATTCCCGATTCAGATACCATTGTCGACTCGCACTTTCCCGCCGTGCAGCAAGTGTCGTCCGTCCCCGACAGTCCAGGGTTTGATGCAAGTTCAGCTTCTTCGCCGCAGGCTCTAATACCCAGTGCGCCAAACACGGCCGGCGACGACATTTCCTGGTACATGGAAGGCTTACGTGTAGTGGACGCGGCGTGCGCCGTTGTGCAGAGAATGCTTGTCGACAACGAGTTTGCCCCGCCAGAAACAACAGTCACTCCATCCTCCTTGGCCGACGATGTCGACATTCTTGCGCGTTGTCTCGCCGATCGTGAGGAGGAAATCGAGAGGTTGAGGGCATCGAACTTGGCTATCAAGGAAAACATCAAGCGGCTCGTCGCTGAGAAGCTGAGGACGCCGAGCCTGAATAAGGACCTGCCCCAGCTCCGAGTCATGGTGATATCGGATACCCAGCTCGGGATGGAACATGATTTCAACGATTCACTTCACCGACTCGGGACATCAACTTACGGGTATGAAGGGCAATTCACGGATGCTCACCAGAAAACGGGACGATACGCAGGTAGCTCGGGTCAAATGGCTCGGGAAACAGGATCCCGCACGGCTCGGGCGCTGTTTGAGGTTCGGGGCGACGAGAAGACAGTGACATTCCGTGTGGTTGAGGCTTAGAGATATTCTTTAGGAAGCGCCGCACTACGTTTTGACTACTAGTAGTAATCCCATCGTCCCGCTCCGTCTACACAATATTGCTATTAAATATTTACAGCGAGAAGTGTTTGTTTCCGCTACAAGGTTTGCTCATCCAGAACCGCCATCATATCCTTGGGAAAATGTAGCTCGTGGCGACGAAGCCAAAAAATGTGATGTATACCATTCCTTGTCCATGTTGTTATCTACAGAGCATCGAAGTTAATGTGATGCGACACCCGCCGTCTCTCGAGCTCGTCCTCGCGCTACAGCATCGTTAGTAACAAGGATGTGACCTTCCAGGAAGGACATACCTTCTCGCTCAAGTGCAGTATGAACACGATAATGGCTAGCAGAGCCATACCCACAACGACTGTCACCGTTACCCACGGGATCCACTTCCCCGGCCGCAAGAACAGTTCTCGTTTCCATATTTCACCTTCCTTCGCAGAAGGCAGAATCACCACCTTCGAATTTGGGATGACGCCCTCGATGTTGATGAAGTGTTCTGTGAGGTGGACGGTGCTCCCAATGAAGAGGTTCTCGATGTAGTTGTTCGTGCGCCCCAGACCAAAGAACGAGTATGGCGTTTGCAGGGACTGATAGGACGTCTGTGGGAGCTGGCCAATCTGGGCTGCAGCGCGCCGGCCTGTCGTATCCAACAAGGTGTACTTGTACGACGCGCCCGAGTAGCTCACACCAAAAGGCTGACCAGAACGGTGAGTGATCAAATTTAATGATGGACGAGGAGGAGACATACATCGTAAGCCGTGTCATTTGGACCATAACAGCCTCCATTATTGCAGGCACCGTTGAGCACAATGGCTTTGAGGAAGAATGCATCGTAGTAGAAGTTGTTCTGGACGAACAAGATCTTCTGATTTCCCTTTCGCTGGACCATCACATCCAGAGTACCATCCTCGTCCATATCCATGAACGCAACATTTCTTGCGTCCTTCACGTCGTCCAACGCCTCCATCCCCTTCGACTCAACCTCCCATCCTCGGGCTCCCTTGCCGTCCTTTGTGCATCCTGCGACACCTTTGCCGCAATTGACGGAGTATGCCAAACGAGGAGTCCCACCAGCGATGAACAAGAAATCAGTAAACCCATCGAGGTTCGCATCACCAAGCTTGATAGGAAGCGGGACGGGTGGTGAAAGTGTTGTGTCCTGGACGAGCAACTGCGCCTGACCAACAAGGTCCGAGACAGGGAACCTCACAATGTTGCCCATATCGAACTTGAAGTTCGGATCCGCGAGGCAGAGGTCGTTCGGGGAGCGGCACTTGAGCTTACCCTTCGCCATGGTAGGCTCTGTTGCCGTAGCGCAAAGTGGGAGTTGGTTATTGTACACGATGTTGATAAAACAGTTGGTGCCTAGGCCAGTACGGCTATTGACCGATGAGCATGTTGGGAAGACCATGTCGATTGTGCCGTCGCGGTTGATGTCGGCGAATGAGATGGCTTGGACGCCATCAGGAAGAGAGCCAGTCTGCGAAAGCTTGAAGCCCTTGTCCTTTTGGTTGGTCCAAATTTGGAAGGACCGCTTGCCCCAGCCATTGTCGCATACCAGGAATACGTCTGTCCAATGTCAGCGTACTGTTTGGATGCAACATGACACACGCACCAGCAAGACAGTCTCCGTCGAGGTCTATTACAGCGTTGCTATGTGGATTGGCTAATGTGCACTGGGCATCTGCGAAGCTTGGATCGATACTGGACGCAAGTCAGAGGGGACATTCGTCCTGGTACCAGCGAACGCACATCGAGAAGAGTTCGGGGGTATCCTTTGAAGAGTCCCAGACGTTCTGCCATGCCTTGAGGTTCACACTGGAGTCGGCATACACGCCAAGTAAGTCTGTCTTCATGTCCCCATCCAGGTCGATAGGTATTGGCTGGACGGTGGTCGAAGGTGGTACACTTAACGGATTCGATGTATCTGGAATGAAGGTTGAGTGAGATCCTCGAGCCATGGCAAATGACGCACCAAAGCCTGAGGTTGCCAATGATGGATAAACGACCATTTCCAGCACGTCCTTCCGACTGGCGGATTCGGCCATGACCAGGATGTCCAGCTTGCCTGAATGCGTAAAGTCGCCCGGAACGACGTTCTGGATCTTCAGCGGATGCTTGAAGGAAGTGGATTCCACGAATTCGAATAAGCCTGAGGCCTGTTGAGCTAGAGACCAGTATGCGGGGAAGGACGCACCATGATTCCAAAGGTACACTGTTAATGTCTGCTGGTCCTCTCCCAGCATCAAGATATCCATACTGAGGGATTCAAATGAGAGCGTGATTCAGATGCAAGAAGACGCGACGCACAATTGGTCCCCATTGAAATCCCCGAATGCAATAGCTCTCTCGCCCGTCACGATTCCTCTTGAACCTGCGTCCACCAGTGAGTTCCCAGAGAAGCGTTCATCAGGAAACGGCCAGATGGAGTAGCAGGGAAGTATTAAGTAGGATAGGACTCCAAGCGCCGCCCATTTCATGGTGACCAGCACGGGCGCAGTGGATGATGGGTCTGGTCAAGTTGAGTATGAAGGTAAGGTTAGGGTTGGCATAGCGTCATGCTATGATCGCTTTGAATCCGTCGAAATTGACCGCCTCCGCGATGCTCAAGACAAGAGATTTTGACAATGACAATGACAAGGCAACGAGAGCACAATTGGGAGTATTTGTTATATTACAGCAGGTTGGCGCGTATGACATTACAGATGCAACAATAATTACAGAAAATCCGACAACCTAAACACCACTTCATTGCTCGTTAACGAACACACCCGCCATGCCCATTCCTGAGCCAATGCACATGCTGGTAACGAATAGCTTCTCGCCATATTGCTTGCCAATGTTCAAGCCAGTGGCAATCTGTCTTGCACCAGCTGAAGAAGGAGTTAGTCAAGCTCGACAAAGGGAACAGGTAGACGACTTACTCATGCCGAGCGGGTGGCCAATGGCGATGGCACCTCCGTGCTTGTTGACCTTGTCGTAAGAAAGACCAAGCTTCTCAATGCTATATACGGCCTGGCTAGCGAATGCCTCGTTGATCTCGAAGAAGTCGATGTCTTCCTTGGAGAGGCCGGTCTTCTCGAGGACCCGGGGAATGGCGTACGCTGGGCCAATTCCCATAACGCGCGGGGGAACACCAACAACGGCCGCAGCGACGAACTTGCCAATGATGGGAAGCCCGAGTTTCTTTGCGTGAGAGCGACGGGTTAACAGAACAGCGGCGGCGCCATCAGACACCTGGGAGGCATTGCCGGCGTGAGTTGTGCCATCCTTCTTGAAGGCGGGCTTGAGCTTGCTAAGGCTCTCGGCAGTGACACCCTCACGGACGCCGTCGTCCTTGTCCACGACAACCTCGAACTCCTTCTCAGTCTTGGGGTCGATAACCTTGACTTTGAGAGGAACGATCTCGGCAGCGAACTTGCCCGACTTGCTGGCAGAGGTAGCACGGCGGAAAGACTCGGCGGCGAACTTGTCTTGTTGTGCGCGAGTGACGCCAAAGTCGGCCGCAACATTCTCGGACGTGATGCCCATAGGGATGAGGCAGTCTTCTGCCTCCTTGACCGCGGTTACCTTCTCGGAGTAGCCGTCGGGAACAGCGCCTGGACCGTATCCAAAGGTCATCGACTCGACACCAGCACCTGGAGAAGTGCAGCGTTAGTTTCATCATTAGAATGGCACAGGGCATGGTACGCACCAATACCAATGTCAATCTGGCCAGTAAGAATCTCGTTGGCAATCTGGTTGACAGCACTGAGACCGGAGGAACATTGTCGGTTGACTGTGTTGATGGCAGCAGTGTTAGGGATGCCAGCCGCGAGAGCAGCCATGCGAGCAGCGCTGGCACCGCCGGAAGGTGGGAGAACGTTGCCGACAGAGATGTCTTCAATCAATGCCGGGTCCAGGTTGGCGGAGGTGTAGACTGCCCGCAGAACGCCAGCGAGCAATTCTTCCGGTCGTGTGTCCTTGAAACCGCCCTTCCTCGACTAGAATGCTATGAGCTCGACTGCTTGTGAAACTTGGAATGCTGTCGCGCACCTTGGTCATCGCTGTACGGAGCGCAGAGACGATGACAACGTCGTTGTCATTTTTCTGGAGGGCGGCAGTCTTTGCGGCGGGCGACATGGTGTAGATTGGATTGTGGTGGTGGTGGTGGTATGTAGAAAGCAAGCTAGACCTTCGCGGCTCGCGTCATTTGAGCGTCGATCTGAAATCACGGACCCGGAACCATGATTGCAATTCGTGATCCATAACCGGTCGGTCTGTCTCGTGGCCATCACTGGCAGCGGTGTGATTTAGGCTTAGCCAAGATTTAGCGACGCGCCGTCTTCCGGGGTAAGTCACTTATGTACCCCGCAAAATGACGCTTTCCAAGCCATGCATTTGGCCCCGTAGCGGTACACTTCCACTTTCAGCGACCAGCATCCAGTCCAACTCGAATTTGAATGTACGGCTTCCTTGCACAGTCACAGTTGCTTCGGGCATATCCCTCTCGCCCGACTCGCTGACATTCATACAAAGCCACCGCTTGGATGGAGCCCCGTTGCCGGTGTACATTTACCGACTCGCAAGAAACCCGCACGGCCCTGTGGATGAACTCAGAACTACTATCCTGGTTCGCACACGGCTTGAAATGAACTGTCTTTCCAGAGTGCAATGACAACACAGAAAGTTCCACCGAGGTGCTTTTACAATGCTTTTAAGTTAGCTCGAGTTCGTCCATCGTGGTTTTTCTCAGAAATTCAAAGCCTCGTCGCCACCCTAGAAAGCTGCAGACTGTTCTCCATGGCAGCCAGAGATTTTATCCAAATTAACAGACTACTACTGTATCATTGAGCATACGAAAGTCTGTACAGGGATGGGATTTTGGAAAGCCAAGAATCCACAACTTTGATCGCCGCACTCGGCCCCGGGCCGGTCTCCGCAAGTAGGCGCTCGCTGCTTGCATCTCTACCATCATCCAACATCTTGGGTCATCGTCAGTCCTGCACGCACTCGAATCTTGGCGGACAAGATGCTGGATATCCCTCTCGAGATAAAATTGGCCATCATAGATAATCTTGCGAGTGCCGTCCGGGACCCGCTCAGCGGGGTGGCGCTCGTTTGGCCTGAGGTCATCTTTCGTATTCGAGAGCGCCGGTTCTCCGCTGTCAGTCTTTCGACCACGCGAAAATTGCACTTGCTATCAGAAATACTCGAAGGATCGCCTTCCCTTTGCCCGATTGTCCACACGGTCGTGATCCCCGCCGGCGCGTTTACGCGCAGTGTATACGATAGTCCTGACCTTCCCCGACTTTTCAAGCTCCTCAAAAAACTCACCAATGTGGTTTTCTATTCTGTCGATCCACTGACCCAGCCTCACACGGTCGACGCATTCCAATGTCTTCCAAACACAATCACATATGTCGATCTCCACATCTACCAGAAGACCGTCCACCCACCACCAGAACCGCTTTCCAAGACGCTCGAACTTCTGCGTGCATTTCCCTGTGTTGAGACTCTGAAGCTGGAATGCAACCCGGACGTCGGCCCGTCACTGGGTAGCGATGCCATCAACAGCGTAATCGCAAAACCTTTCACATCCCTCCGGACTTTATTCCTCTTCAATCGCCAGTTCCTGAAATCAGCATCTATGCCAGCTCTCATGGAGCGTGGTCTCTTTCCAAACCTTGAGTCTCTCACAATCAAAGATGAGCGTTGGGACCATCGCTCGGTGGGGGTGTTGGACGGGCTTCTGCGATGCTGGAGCAACACTCTACGGGAGCTTCGAGTACTAGGACGCGGCATAGCGGCACGCACTCCAGGTTTGTCGTTTACTTTACATGAAGGCATGGTATCTCATGCTCTCAAAGGCGCTCCCATGTTTGTATTGCCTCCAAACCTCGATGTTCTGAAATTTGAGATCTCGTTCACCGTCAGGCGCCCGCCGCCCGGATTTGACGACGGGTCATATTTGGACTTATGGATACGGACATTGGAACAACGGTGCCGTTCTGGAGCGACGCTGCGTTCCCTCGATATCTTGGTAGAATTTTCGTGGCCAAAGATTCAAAAAGCAGGTGCGCAGGAGATAGCGCGCTTTCACCAAATAGATGCGCTCCTTGGTTCGAGTGAGTTGAATGCTATGCACCTGAAGTGGCATCTTGTCCGCGATGATGGTTTCGTAACGTTCGAGAATGAACCTGGGATTTATGATGAAACATCGTTGGAAACTGCCTGCAAATGGGTTAACGAGAACATCTTCCCTGCGACGAGCGCACGTTTTTTGACGGAAGCTGGAAGGAATCGCTTCGGTACCACATATACACCCACAGTGACACATTTGTAGCATACGATTCTTTTCTGTCCCGTCTATGTCACCGAAAGCTAATCATCTACAAACCTTATGCTTGGGCTACTACGGTGATTGGAAACTTCTACATACTTATGTATGCACTTTTGCTCGTCTCCTTGGAAGCTCCGAATGACGACTTACAAGCCTGAGTGAAGGCCTTATAGATATCCAACGTGTCTAGTCTGGCAAAGTTATACGCGCCCCAAATCACATGCAAGAAGTCATCCACCATTGTAGAGCTGTCATCGATTCATCGGGCTGTGAATATTGAATATACATAAGGCTCAGTTCCGGGCCGGTATCCGCAGGCATCTGTACAGTCACTACCATCATCGCGACATCTTGAGTCTGCGTCAGTCCCAAACGCGCTCGGCTTTTGCACTCTTTGGCATCTGAAATGCTGGACATCCCTCTCGAGATCAAACTAGCCATAATAGATGACCTTGCGGAGACCGATATCCTGGACCCGTTCAGTGGAATAGCGCTCGTCTGGCCAGAGGTTATGTTTCGCATTAGAGAGCTCCGATTCTCCAACATCCACCTCGATACCACACGAAAAGTACGCTTGCTTGCAGAAGCACTAGAGGGATTGCTCTCTCTATGCCCAATCATCCACACGGCCAACATCACCTCAAGCTTGTTTTCCCGCCACCCTGACAGTGTGTATGATAGTCCTGACCTTTCTCGGCTTTTCAGGCTCTTCAAAGAACTTAACACCATAATGATCCGCGGCATCAAGCCGCTTTCCCAGCCCCAGACTGTCGCCGCGTTCCACTGTCTTCCTAGCACAATCACAAAGGTTGATCTCCATATGTCCTCGGAATATCACGACTCGGCAACAGACGCATGGTGTAAAGCTTTCGAGCTTCTGTCTGCATTTCCGTTCGTAGAGTGTTTGGGGCTAGAGTATACTTGTCATAGCAGCATTACCATGGGTGAGGACGCCATCACCCAGATAGTCGCAAAGCCATTTCCATTCCTCCGGACTTTGAGCCTCGGGAGCTCCTTACTGAAGCCCATGGAAAAGCTCATCGAGCGTGGTCTTTCCCCGAACTTGGAGTCGCTCACAATCGAGGACATGATTTGGGACCATGGTCTTGTCAAGGCGTTCAACGGACTTCTCCACTGTTGGAGTGATACTCTACAGGAGCTTCGAATTCCATATCCCGGGGCAGTAGCGAACTCTGCAGGTCTGTCGTCAATTGGGTTGAAGCTTGCACGATGCTTTCTCTCATGCACACATAGGCTCTTTAACATTCTTCCTGCCTCCAAACCTCGATGTGTTGGAATTTCGTATCACCTTCGTCGCCAGCCAACCCGGGATGCCTGATTTCGACGATGATCGGTATACCGATTTTTTGATACGAACGCTAGAACAACGGTGCCGTTCCGGGGCGACGCTGCGCTCCCTCGTGGTCACCATGTCCTTTTCGTGGCAAAAGATCCGCAAAGCAGACGCCGCAGAGACAGAGCGATTTCATCTACTCGATGCCCTTCTAGGATCGAGAGAATTGCATGTCATGCATTTGGACTGGCATTCCATCTGCGGCGACCGGTTGGAGGATATCGATAATGATGAACCGCCGTCGCGAGAAACCGTCACTCAATGGGTGTATGAGAACATGTTCCCTGCGACTTGTGCACGTTTTCTCACAGAAGATGGGAGGCATACATTTGGTACTACAGCTACCTTGAAAAGTATGTGTTGGTGATTGGTAAAAGTTCGTAGGCTACTGTATTTCGGTAATTAGTACTTGCCACGCTTGACGAGTTTCTGAAAGCTTTCATTTACCATGCGCGTATGCGCGTGTGGAGACCACTTTTACAGAATCTGTTATTGGGTTGCGGATCTGTAGCTGAAGTCGAGGCCTGAGGCTGAGTGAGCTGCTTTTCGATCGGCATAAGTGGCCGGTCCCGGGCCGGCCTCCGTGGGCTTGACTGTACAGTCACTACCATCATCGCAACGTCTTCAGTCTGCGTCAATCTTGGCTTTTGCACTCTTTAGCACCAGAAATGCCGGACATTCCTCTTGAGATTAAACTGGCCATTATAGATCATCTTGCGGGCAGATTCCTGGACCCATTCAGTGGAATAGCGCTCGTCTGGCCAGAGGTCATCTTTCGTATCCGAGAGCACCGGTTCTCCACCATTCGGCTTCGTACTCCGGAAAACCTACGCTGGTTATTGGGCATACTCGAGCCCATGCCTCCCATCTGTGCACTCGTCCGTGCAGTTGAAGTCACGACCACCTTTGCCGCACTCCAGCTGTACGAGGGTCCTGATCTTCCCCGGCTTTTCAAGCTCCTCACAAAACTCACCAATGTGACTCTCTACTCTGTCCAGCCATTCTCTCAACCCGGCACTGTCGCCACGTTCCATTGTCTTCCCAACACAATCACCAATGTCGATCTCCATATTTTCCCGGATTATGCCCACTCGCCAACAGAAGCAGTGACCAAAACTTTTGAGCTTCTGTCTGCATTTCCATGCATGGATTATTTGAGGCTACACTGTACTTTGGAGGACGACATCGCCATGGGTGAAGACACCATCACCAAGATAGTCGCAAAACCATTCCCATCTCTCCGGACTTTGAGGCTCGAGTGCTTCTTACTGGAATCGGTATCTATGAGGATACTCATCGAGCGTGGTCTTTTCCCAAACTTGGAGTCGCTCACAATCGTGGACACGGATTGGAACCGGCGCTCTGTGAGAGTGTTCGATGGAATCCTCCGATGCTGGAGTGATACTCTTCGGGAGCTTCGCATGCCCTTGGAAGGTGAGGCAGAGAGCAACTCAGGTTTGTCATCATTTTGTCATCGAATGCATGTTTTGCCTCATGATTATTTTAAAGGTCCTCTAACATTCTTTCTACCTCCAAACCTCGATATTCTGGAATTCCGTATCGCCCTCACCGGAAGGCGTTCAACACGCGTGTATGGCCATGATTTGTACTCCGACATATGGATACGAACACTAGAACAACGGTGTCGTTCTGGGGCGACGCTGCGCTCACTCGTGCTCACGGTGGAATTTTGGTGGCCAAAAGTCCACAAAGCAAACGCCCCAGGGACAACATTCATTCATCGTCTAGATGCCCTCATTGGATCGAGCAAATTGCATGTCATGCATCTGGATTGGCACCTCATTCTCCGTCAGGGCGATGGGATGGACTTAGAGTCAGAAGACGATGATAATTTCGACGATGAATCGTCGCCAAAAACCGTCTTTGAATGGGTGAATAAGAATGTGTTCCCTGCGACTAGTGCACGTTTTTTGACGGAAGCTGGGAGGAACACTTTCGGTACTACAATCGAATTGGATCAGATATATCTCTAGCGGTGACTGAAATACGATGATTGCTACTGATACTCAGTATTACACAGCTTGAATTGTTGCTGCGTTCAACAAAAATGTCAAACCTCATTCTCGTGTGTAATAAAGTTCGTTTGCCCAGGCAAAGCCTGTATTTGACTCGTGAATCTGAAAATCCAAAGGCAGGGCTGCCAGGGCAGAAGTGTTCTTGATCGGCGCAAGGATGCAGTATCGGGCCGATCTCCGTACGGCGCAGAGTTGGGCTTTCATCTCTACCATCATCCCACCCTGGACGCGCCTGGATATCATCACCAAGAATGCGGGAACTTCCTCCCGAGATCAAACTTGTCATAATAGACGCCCTGCAAAGCGGATCACATGAATTTGCGGACCCGTTCAGCGGAATAGCGCTCGTCTGGCCTGAGGTCATCTATCGCATTCGAAAACACCGGTTCTCCACCATCCAACTTCGGACCATTCGAAACCTACGTTTTCTTATAGACATACTCGAACCCATGCCTTCCATCTGCGCAGTCGTCCGTGCAGTCAGAGTTACCTCCGCCACTGATCTGTATAAGGGTCAAGACCTTCCTCGACTTTTCAAACTACTCAAAGGACTCACCGCGGTGGATTTCGACTGCCTCAGGCCATTGTCCCAGCCCCGCACGGTCTTCACGCTCAACTATCTTCCAAGCACAATTACCAACGTCGAACTCCATATGTACAAGGAAACTATCGGCACACGCACAAACGCGCTGATGAAGGTCTTTGAAATTCTCTCTGTGTTTCCACGCATGGAATGTCTCAGGATAAAGTGCGAGTTTGGCGACGGCCTGGCTGAGGATGTCATCGAAAACCTAGTCGCAAAACCATTCACGTCCCTCCGGACTGTCACGCTCTCCTACTGCCGCCTGGTAACATCCGTTTCTATGCAAAAACTCATAGAGCGTGGTATGTTCCCGATACTAGAGTCGCTGACGATCGAAGAGCCGCTTCGGAGCCACAGCTCTCTGAGCACGTTCAATAGGCTCCTCCGATGCTGGAGTAGCACTCTACGAGAACTTCGAATGCCATTTTGCGACGACGCAGCGCAGGATACAGGTTTATATTCGCTTTGCATTTGCCGTTCCCTGCATCTTACGCGTTGATATTCGATAGGCACTCTATCATTCTTCCTGCCGCAAAGCCTCGAAGTTCTTGAATTTCAAATCACTGTCCGTTATAGCCCCCACGAGTCGGCTCAATTCTGTCCGTGGTTGTACTTGGATATATGGGCTCGAACATTGGAACAACGCTGCCGTTGTTCCGAAGCTACATTGCGCTCCCTCGAGATCTTGGTGGTCTTCCAATGGCCAGTAGTGCAACACTTTGACAGCACAGAAACAGCGCGAATTCGTCGTCTTGATGCAGCCCTTGGCTCCAGTGGGCTTCATGCCATGCATCTGGATTGGCACCTCGTTTGCATAGATCATAGTCCGCGGGATTTCTTGCTGGAGAATGCTGGAGAACCGGGAGCTGGATCGGCAGAGGCCAGCTTTCGATGGGTCAACGAAAACATGTTCCCTGCGACTAACGCACGCTTCTTGACGGAGGATGGGATGGCGGCCTTTGGTACTACATCTACCTCGACGACAGATGTAAGTTTGCGATCATGGTACTGAGTTATGTGTAAACTTGAAATTACGGCTAAATACCACGATCCTTATTTATGGAATGTGTCGGGGCGCACCCATCTGAGGCTGCTGTACCACAGGAAAAAGTCGTTGCAGTATTGTAAATGAGCTTTTGTGAGTAATTGGCTGCAGCTTCATGGCGCTGGTTCAGCGCTGTTGCGATTCAACCATTCTGGAACGCATCACTGTACTATGCGGCGGCCTAGAACTCAAAGTCAACGTTCGGCGCGCGCAGAAACAACAACAGCAGAGTTCAGCAAACAACAATACTCATTTTTCGCAGGCTCGCGGGCACGGTATACCGGCCTAACCAAATGGGGTGTAGTATTCCCTTGGAGATGAGCAAGGAGAATTAAAATGGGGCTATGAATATACGCGAAACAGAGCGGAAGCCTCGCTAAACCCAGGCGTTCACCAGCAGACGGTGACGGTGACGGAAGTGGTGTGATCGTGCTGACAAAGATGTAAGCCGCCGCTTCTGCGCGGGTCCTGGGCCTTGTTCGTTCTCACAACCGTCGACCACGGGTCAACCTCTGCGGTTTTTTCTACTCATCGTTCTCGGGAGGCGGCTTTGGACGCATTCCGACGAACACATACCCAACATCGCGATCCTCGGAGGCTCTTTGATTATCCCAACTGGCCGAACAAACTCGTGGCTGCGCAAGGCGACCCTTTCCGCGGGCTGCATAACCACTTCTTTGTATCTCCCCACGATCCGCCATGCCAACATTCGTGTACGCGCTGCATGATTTTGTGCCCGAGAAGGATGATGAAGTCGGCTTTCGAGCGGGGGAGCAGATAGAAGTGATTGAGAAAGATGATGAATATGGAGACGGCTGGTGGCAGGTATGTCGCCCCTCTATCCTAAACACCATGCAGCGCTGTCCTCGACGCTCTGGCTTCAAGATGGACCAGTGTTCGGCTCTAATGGCTTTGCTATCACCCTACCCTCCGTCGTCCTCGTTTCCTCATGAATCTGCGAGCAGCATATGTATTGACTGTCAACAAGGGGCGAAATTCGTTTGGCAAGGTCGGCTTGTTTCCTCAAGCTTACACAACGTCGGACGTGCCAGATAACATCGGCGTCGCATCAAGCGGTCCTGGAACCACAACAGCTACCCCAAAGGCACAAACCCCTTCAGCGCCGATGATACACCTCAATGGTCAGGAAGCCAAGGATGGCGAGGTAATGCAAGCCACCATGACCGATGTACAACAGGCGATTGAGCAGCTCGGACAGAGGCGCGGCGATGAGGACCGAAGCTTTAGCTTTGCAAGCTCACGCAAGGGTCCAGACACGGAACGCGACACCGACACCGATGGGGATGCCGATCTTAGCGACGCTGGCGAAAGCGCGGATGAAGAAGGCCAAGGCTGGCACAAGAAGGCACGGACCAAGCTTGCAGAGAAGGCCCGCCAGGCCATCGCGGATGCAGAACGACTTGAAATGATAGGACGGACCCAAAACAGTCGTTCCTACGCACCACCCATTGCTGTCGAGCTTAGTGACGAAAGCGACGATGGCGAAGACGACGGAGACCACTATCCGACTTCGGCCTCCTCGTATCCGCGGCGCCATTCTCTCATTCCCGAAGAGTCTGAGGAAGATCTCCTTTCCCGACTAATGGTACCCGACGCCGCGCATACCGACCGCGCATCCGAATACTCTGGCGTCGCCTCCGAAGTTGATGAGCCACACACTGCGACAGTGGGTTCGTTCCCAACACCTCGCAGACAGAGCTCTCTCCTCGAAGACGATGTTGTCGCGCGTGCGGCCTCTGTATACTTGCCAAGCTCCCCTGAGCCGACAGCACTCGAATCACGGCGCGCTAGTGCCAACCTCAAAGACACCACGTCGTCGTCCCCCACTCATTCCTCGGAGTTCCTCATCCAGCAAATGACTCGGCCCAGGCCAGGTGGTCCTGTTCCCATCCCAAGAAGCGCGACCAGCAGCACCCCCTCCTTGCCACCGGCTCATATCACTCCTACGTCCCACTCAACACTCTTGTCGAGCCGACCAAACAGCCCGCCTCCACTGAAGAGTCCCAATGAGGCATCTTTTTCAACAGCCACATCGTCGACACTTGCCTCAAAGGAAAAGGCTACTCATCCTTCAGAATGGTCTGTCAGTGAGGTCGTTGACTGGCTGAGCAGCAAGGGCTTCGACCAAGAGGTTTGCGACAAGTTCGTCGGTAAGTCGATTATCTGTGTTTGTGTGTGTTCTCACGCTCTCACAGAGCAAGAGATATCCGGGGACGTGCTACTCGACCTCGACGTCAACATGCTCAAGAGCGAAATTGGAATTATGGCTTTCGGCAAGCGGATGCGTATTGCGAACTACATCACTGAACTCCGCCGCCCGCCATCCGTCACATACTCTGACCAGCCGGAGCCATCTCCTGCCTCCGCCAGCATGGCGACGCCTCAATCTGCTCGCCTCTTTGATTCCCCGATGTCGTACCAGCATAGTCCCACTGGCCATTCAAGGAATGTTTCCCAGTCGCAGTCCCACAATTCGTATCCTGGATCGTATAAGGGCTCCATAAGCGGGATCAACACCCTCCTTAGCCCAGAAAGTGTCACAGCCGATCTTCCAGCCTCTCCAGTCACCTCCAATCTTGCGGACAGCACGTACGGCGAAAGTCATGGACTCGGAATTTCAAGCTCTACTCAGACTATCATGGCTTCCGTATGTCTCCTCTTTTTACACAGATGCTCGTATGCTCAAACTTGTTGCAGAAGCGGCCCAGTCAACTATCACTTTCACCCAGCGATGGTGCTATTGGTCAGTCCGTCAAGGCCGTCTCTGGTATTCCTGAAGAGGGTGAAGACGACCGGGCCGCAATGAGTGATGTGTGTTTCTGCCTACTCTCACTGTTCCAAGAGCTCATATTCCATGCAGGGCGATACACGGAAGGGTACAATGCGCCGAGTGTTCGGCCGCGACTCGACTGGTCATTCGACCAAGGATAGCGTTTCTCCGACATCGCGGTCATTTTCCGAGAAGGAGAAGAAGGACAAGGATAGGGCGTCAACAAAATCCTCAGACAAAGAAAAGGAGAAAGGCGGGGATAAGGACACCACCGTCCGCCATGCTCGCTCCAAGAGGAGTGTTGACGCGGGTGGCAAACCGTCTGAGCGGTTGAGCCTGTTCGGCGGCAGCTTCAGCAGTGGCATTGGCAAGCATCGTAAACCCGCGCCGAAATACTCGTACGTGACATCCGATTATTGACCGGTCTTTCTCATTCAAACCTTTTGCAGTTCTGAGGAGAACGATTTGAAGGATAAGGATGGCAAGGGGTCTGGCTTCCACATGCCTAAGCTCACAACGGCCAGTCGCAAGTCCGTTGGTCGCGCTAGTATTGGCATGGTATCCAACGCAAAGGCGGATTCGACCGTGAAGCCCCGAGACAAGGATGCACGACCAACCCACTCTCGAGAAAACTCGGTCGAGGGAGAGAAGTCCCCCGCCCTCCTCCGAAAGCGCACCTCATCATATCCCGGCCCTGCAGCACCAGCCGAACCTCCCAACCATCCTAGCCCGCTGAAGCCTGGACAGAATATCTTCGACCAAATCGGTGACCCGGATCACAAAGGTTGGATGCGCAAACGAGGCGAACGGATAACCAGCTGGAAGCTCCGCTTTTTCCTTCTCAAGGGACCACATCTATACATCCTGAAGAGTGACAGTCCTTCAGTAAGTCTGCAAACCGTAGCACCATCCCAAGTTACTCATTTTCTCGCAGCAAACCAAGATCAAAGGATACGTCAATATCAATGGGTACCGTGTCACCGTCGATGAGAACTTGAACCCTGGAAAGTATGGCTTCCGTATCGAGCACGAGCGCGACAGGATGCACTTCTTCAGCTCGGACGACAAGATGGTCATCCGGGAGTGGATGAAGGCTATCATGAAGGCGACCATCGCACGAGACTACAACCGTACGTCGACACAACCTCCCACCTGTCCTTTGAGTCTGACCAATGTTCAGAGCCCGTCATCTCCTCTGTCAACATCCCAACCATCCCGTTGATGGTTGCTCAAGCCATGAACCCCGCGCCTAGACCGCCGTCACCCACACAGCGCGACGCTACTCAGCGCGCGCTTCGTCGTGACAACCCGAATCAACTATCTAGCCGGGACGCGAGGGTGCTAATGGGTCTCCCATCGGGTAGCGAGAGCAAAGACGAGCGCGCTCGTGTCAATACTTTCTTCACGGACCAGCCAGAACCTGCGACACCCATGGGCTTGAGTGGGCCATCGACGCCCAAGGCTGCATCAACAGCGCCGCCCAGACCAGAACGCCGCAAGTCAGAGGTATGTTGTGTGCTTGACTTGACGATAGAGACAAGATATTGATTTGATTGTGCAGGCTGTATTCCCGGTAGACGATGACCTCGTACGATGGGCGAATGACCATCTACCGGAGAACCTTCACATCAAGGACACCAGCGGCTCTATCTGTGGAGCGCTTGAGCTGTTGAGAATAGCCGAGTCGGTGAAGGGTCGTCCATGCCAACCTCCTGTTCTTGACAGCGCGTTCCCCTCTGGCCCCAATGACGAGAAGCTCGAGGGTCTCTTCAAGCTGTTTGACTTCCTTTTGGACAACGAGGTGAAGATGGGGAGCATTAGTATCAATGATATTCGACAAGGCAACAGGGAGAAGATCATTCAGCTTTTGAAGGCGCTGAGGACATGGGAGGATAAGAGGAAAGCGTTGGCGGCGGGTATGGCGAAGGGCACGGTGCATGCAGCAAACTTCATTGCACCTACGGGGACACCGTGGTCCGCTATGTAAATCTACCTACTTCTTTCGCGCAACGGAGGAATAAGGACATATATTGGTACGCATACAAGACCAACACTCGTTTAGCTATCTGCCCGTTGGGTATCGACACACACGCTCCTTTGGTCTACTTCCTTTTTATTATCCCTGCTTTTGCGTTACCTTCTCCCACTTTAACTCGGTTTTTCATTTTCTTATCTATCTTTACTGTTTTTCCTTCATTGTATACTGATTCGAGGATCTACTTGTTTGTGATGTGTATACTTCAATGAGCTTCTCTATGCCGGATTCATGTGACGCCAGAAGTTTACGCGCAGCCATTGGTGGGCCTTCTCTCTGAACAACCATCCTTCAGCGTGCAGGCCACACCCCTCGACTCCAAATATCGATTTTTGCGAGGCTTGAATGTCTCTGTCTCTTCCAGACTTACGCTCTATTGTCATCGGCCGTCTTCCGACGGCAGACCCTCTACGTTCCCTGCAGCTCAATGAAGCAGTGACATACGACTCCACCCCGACAGAGAGGCCTTGCGGTTTCCAAAGGCATTGTCTATCCAAAATCAAGGCTGTTCTGGCAGTCTCGGAAGACAGGAATTTAGGTGACAGTGCAGAAGGGCTACTGAGTATCTCGAGGGGTATTATGGTGCGTGTGTTTTGGCCCCATGGAACACGTGTTGAAGCATTATTTCTCATAATCAGTCCGTATCCCAAGCTATAGACATCGCTGTCAGGATTGCCATTGCCATCCGCACCGAGCAGTGGTTTCTCAACGGTAATCACCGTACTGCTCTCGCTGCCCTGGTCTTCTCGCTTGCCGAGCACGGTGTGATCCTCTCCTCCAGCTTTCGAGCGTATCATGCGTACACTATACTCAGTGCAAGATTCCATCCCGGAAACGAGTCCAACTCTCTGAACGAAGCGGCGCGCGCAGATGTGACAACCCGATTGAAAGCATACCTTCACACACGCACATATCCCATCACACAAAGCAAAATCCTGCTGAACACCCATTCACGACTGTCTGACTACCTTTTGTCTCACGTCCTCGTAATCGGTGGTCTTTCTGTCACCATCGAGCGTGTCGAGGCTCGTATGAACGAGCTGCAGGCGCTTGCGGACAAGGCAAGGTGGCAGGAGCGACTCGAAATTTGGAGGTCTCTTGACAGGCGTGAGCGCACGGATCTCAAGCTGGCCTGCTACCCATACCTCGACAAAGGTCCCCTAAAGCTACGGTAGTTATTATAAGGGTGTATAAGGGTGAGCATTACTTCAGTCGATACGCTTCCATGCCTCCTTATATATTGTTGTTGCGGCGGTAGTCTACAGTGACTGATTATTGAAATCCAGGTTGTTGGCCGTTGTGCGAAGCGTAGTTTACGAGCCCCAATACACAGACTACATGATTTAACGATGAGTTCGCAGTCAGAAATCCTAGTCATCAGGAATATCACGTGTTAGCGTGTTCGTTACTTCGAACCATCATCCTGTGAAGTTCACAGATCCACGCTTCGAAATGTGCAGTGTCCTGCTCACAAACCCGTTACCCCAGTCAGACCTTTTATCATTACGTGAGTGCATCAATGTCGCATTTGTTTATCCCTTCTGACTTCAGACAGTCAATGCTACGATATGCAGAGGGAGACCTCACGTTGCCGAAGATAATGTTTACGGCGCTCAAATGTCTGTACCTCTGTTGGATGTTCGCACGACCGTCTGTGGCTGTCTTTCCACCGCAAACCCACTACGTGCTCTGCAGCTCAACAAGGTCGTGACGTCCGGTGTAACACCTGCAGGCAGCCCTTACGGCTTCCAGAGACACTATCTATCAAAGAGTAAGGAGGCACAGGCGAGTCTGCATGGAATGCAGTTGAAAGACCCGATCCTCCCTTGTGCCACGACGAGCATGGTAGGTACATTGTGCAAAAACCAACATCATGTTAGACTGACTAGGTATGTAGCGCGTCTCAAGCGCTGTCAGCGTTGCCGTTGGTATGGCGCTTGCCGTCCGCGCCGAGCAGTGGTTTCTCGACGGGAATCATCGTACCGCTCTCGCGATCCTCGTCTTCTCGCTTGCAGAACACGGAGTGTCTCTTTCCTCATCTTTCCACGCGTACCATGCCTATACACTCCTCAGCGCCAGATACCACCCCGGCAACGAGTCCAACTACCTCAATGAGGTCGCGCGCGCCGATGTCCAAACTCGCTTGATATCTTACCTCAGTAAACGCACATATCCCATCAAGCAAAGCAAACATCCTTCTGTTCGACTGGCCGATTATCTAGAATCTCATGTCCACGCTATACGATGTCTGCCCATTACCGTCTTGCACATCAACGCCTATGAAAAGGAGTTACAAGCATTTGCGGACGAGGGAGAGTGGCAGAAAAGACTCATTTTATGGGGGAATCTCGACTCGCGTATGCGCGCAGACCTCAAACTAACCTATCCGTATCTAAACAAAGGATGCTTGAAGCTTCGATAGTTGAGTGTTTTATTTTATTGATCTTGGAAATTCTGATGAGAGGGCGCGACCTAATTTCTTGTCCGCGTCTAGGTAAGCTCAAGCCCCCTCTACCATATTTCATGGCTTCTGGCAGCCACTGAGAAGCGAATCGCGATGCGGCGGTCCGATCAGCCGTATTGAAGTTGAACGTACCCAGGGCTTGATCTTGACCACCACGTCCTCAACGCCATCAACCATCGCAAGACCCTGCACTCCACTCTTCTCTTCGCAAAATGCAGGAAATCCCTCTCGAAATCAAGTTGGCTATATTGAACGAGCTCAAGCTATCCACGCGTCATAATCAAGATCCTTTCTCTGGGATAGCGCTCGCCTGGCCCGATGTCCTCTTTCGTATTCGCGAGCATCGGTTTTCTACCGTACAGATTTCTACATGAGATGGTGTATGCCTTCTACTACGCGTGGTGGAGGGCGCACCTTCCATCTGCCCAGTGGTGCAGACGGTGAACGTGCATCCGAACGATGAAGCCCAAATCGACATCTACGCGCATCCCGACCTCCCTCAACTATTCGGACTTCTAAATGGAGTGGATAAAGTGGTCTTTCTCGACATCAGGCTATTTCGTGCGCCTGATATCGCCAACGTGTTTCGCTGTCTTCCAGCCTCAGTCATCGATGTCCGGCTCGCCATCCTCCCGGAGTATCCCACAGAATCCATGAACGAGATGCTCATACTCCTGCGCGAATTTCCAAGCATGGAACGCCTCGCGATGCGTGGGGCGTTCGACGATAACCATAGTGTCGACGAGCAGCTAACGACGAATTGGTTTCCCACTCTCCGGAGTATAGACCTCCCAAGGGATTTCTTGCAGGAATGGATACCCATCCGAACTATTACCCGGAGAGGTCTCTTCCGGAACATAGAATCGCTCAGACTACAAGATGTGTACTGGAACGAGACGACTGCCGAGAGGCTCAATGAGCTGCTCCGATACTGGAGTAGCACTTTGCGAGAGCTTCGATTACCTTCTGAGACGTTGGCAAGCATGCGTATGTGGCTGTCCCTCCTTTCCAACACTCACATTAATCTGCTATACTCAGCGTCCCCTGCGTTCGACCTCCCTCGCGCTCTTGAACGTCTCGAATTCCGGGTCGTGGTCCCTTTCCAAGATAATGATCTTCCTGGGAGACTTGTGTATCTAGATTTATGGGTGCAGACCTTGGAACAGCGACGCCGCTCGGGCGGTACGCTACAGTCTGTCGCGATTATGATGAAGGTTGTCCCATGGCCCGAGCTTCAGCACCTAGAGGCCGAGTCAACGAGGGCGCTCCTTCTCCGCCTTGATGACCTCCTTGGCTCGAACGAACTCAAGATCATGCATTTGGATTGGCAGCTCATATGCATGGAAAACAGCAAGAAACCATGGGTGCATCAGGAAGCCGGCAGTGCTGCCTCGCAGTGGGTGAATGAAAATCTTCTCCCTGCCACAAGTGCGCGTTTTTTCACGGAGGCCGGCAGGAGTCGCTTCGGTACGACGTCTGGTTCTCGAATTAGTCTGGCATTGTCTGAAGAGTCTTTGGAATTTTGATCTGTACTGTTACTACGTTTATGTTTTTCCTATATGAATCACTTATTAGAGCACTCCCAAGAGCTAGTAGGGCTTGAGTTTTCGTACATAGTACATATAAGCATTGGTTGAACCATCGCCGGCTTGATCGTGCAAACATCATCTCTCGTCCGGGCCGCTGTGCATAACATCATCTATACCTCACACCGTCATGTCTGTCTCTGCACGCGAAATCGCTGACACCTTACTTAAACGAGCGGCGCCCGCGCTGAGGCCAGGCAGCGTCTATGATCCCAGCCTCACACCCCAGATTGACGCACTGGAGGACGCGATTCCCATACGCAGCGCGTTGCACCTGGCGAACGACGACATTGCGCGCGCACACGAACTCGCACAAAGCGACGAGGGGAATCTAACAAGCTGTTACGTGCACCAGCAACTGCACAGGCGCGAAGGGGACTACTGGAATTCAAAGGTAAGTTCATTTGCATTGAGCAAGTCCTTGAAATTGGATTGAACGGGGTGCAGTGGTGGCTGGGAAGCGGTATGCGCTCGGTACATCCTGTGTGCAGACAGATCCACGGGGGTGTATCGCAGGGAAAGGCGTTCGTGGATGCTTGCGAGCGAGTGGGCACGGGGAAGTCGTCGAATGGATTAGAGGCGAAACAGTGGGAAGAGCTCAAGGCTACAGTAGAGTATGCATTAGACAAGGAAAACTAGCGTGTATATGATTGGGATTCTGGTCCATGCACTTCGTATGGTTGATATTACATCTTGGCCTTGGGTTGTTTGGGATCCATTTTGATGTGTACACCTGTTACGACTAATCTCTTCCGTGTTGCGTTCCATATCTTTTGCAGATTAGCTTCGGGTTCTGAAGATGGGAGACGACGCACCTCTGTACGGGCAACCATTGTCGATGCGCCCATGGACAGCGTGGTATTGACGATCTTGAGCTCGTCACCTCTGCATTGATGAGTGAATGTTGCCATCAAAGCGCGAGAGACGTACGGAAGCGCGGGCGAATGGTAAGTGATGGTCAGAGATTGCGACACTCCAGCTCGTATGCGGCCATCGGATACATAGGCATGCAGAATGATAGCCAAAGTCGAACAACTGTGCGAAGTCAGGATGACAGCCGCCACTGGAATAACAAGCGTTCATTACGCGTCGACAAGGTATGCGCTGCAGCCTCCGTGAAGCGTTTGTGCGCCGTTGAGCATATCTGTACATGTATGAGAAATGCGCTGGCGCATATAGCCGGGGGACACACCATCTGTGACCACCAATTTACATATCACTCTTGCGTCCTTCTTCGACGGCGCCTCTGCGCTTTCTGACATTGACGCCTCGGTGATGGAGAGCAAGGGCATGACATCCTTCCCAAATCCCCGGGCGCTAGCGCTCCCAGCGTCTATGTCCATCATGCCGAGCATCAGCAGAGGATGTGCGAAAAGCTCCTTGATGTGGGCGGGGGCGTTGCCAGCGATGTCGGCCATGATGAGGGTTGAAAAAGAAAATGGGCGCTGGTTGGATGGCTTGCCCGCATGCTTTCTGGAGACGCCGAGTGAAGCCGGGCAGTTATCATGGCAGGCGGCACTGGCCAACCCTCTCGACGCGATCAACTTTGGACTGATGACGTCAGGATCGTCCAACTGTCCAACTCTCAAGTCCAACTTCCAATTCTCAATTGGACTCGCCCAGCTCTAATGGGCCTCGATGAGCAAATCACTATTGTGTGCCCAGATTCAGTGTAAGCTTGCATGATGTGGCTCTCAACGGATATACCCCTTGCTGAGTCGTAAATCGACGCGGAAAAACGGAATTCGAACAATGCGCTTAGAGTTGATCGAAGGTTGCGTACGTCCAACGTCGCGGCGAGAGGAGAAGCCTATAAAAGCTGGCGTTGGAATCCTGAATGATCACAAGTTTCTTTTCACATCCATCGCCAACAATGTCCGCTACATCTGCTCTTTTCACCCCTCTCAAGGCCGGCGCCGTTTCTCTCAGAAACCGCATCGGAATGTCCGCCTTGACTCGCAATCGTGCGAGCGCCACTGGAGTCCCTACCGACTTGAACGTTGAGTACTATCGCCAGCGCGCCGCCGGGAGCGCCGGGATCATCGTCTCCGAAGGTGTCCTCGTTGGACCTCAAGGGCGAGTTTCTCTGCTCATTATGTGTCTTGAGTCTCTCTGCTAAACATTTTACAGTACCGAATGGCCCTTCGCACCTGGCATCTGGAACGACGAGCAAGTCTCGGCCTGGAAGAAAGTCGTCGACGCCGTCCACGGCGAGGGAGCTAAAATCTTTGCCCAGGTGAATAATCCCGGCGCTTCGACTCACCAACTTTTCGTTATTAACCCGCCCATATAAGCTTTGGCACGTCGGACGCGTCGCCCACCCTGATGCTCCTCAGCAGAAAGAGGCCGGAATTGTAAGCCGATCTTCTTTCACACCCAGATATGTTCTTCCATCTGACTTTCATTCCAAGCCTGTTTATGCACCATCCGCCATCGCTGCCCGCGGAGGCAAGTTCAGGTTCCTCCCAGGAGAGCCTGGCTACGTCACTCCCACCGCCATCGAGGACCCGTCGACTCTCCTCCCACTCTGGAAGAAGGCTGCCGTCAACGCAAAGGCTGCTGGCTTCGATGGTGTCGAGAGTACGCTCGCAAACCCCCTTTTCCATTTGACAATAAACTAATGATATACAGTCCACGGTGCAAACGGCTACCTCCTCCACGAATTCCTGGATAGCACTGCTAACACACGCACGGATGCGTGGGGCGGTAGCCCTCAGAACCGCGCGCGCTTCCCCCTCGAGGTTCTCAAGACGGTTTCCGAGGTCTATGGCTCCGACCGTGTGTCCATCAAGCTCAGCCCGACCGGCGGCTACAATGATGTCGGGTAGGCAGACTCCATCCGACATGGTCTATATTGTCACTTACCAGCATATCAGGATGCCCTTGGATGAGACTATCGAAACGTTCAGCTACCTTATCTCTGAGGCCGACAAGCTGAAGCTCGCTTATATCTGCTTGGTGCGCTACAGCCCATTCACCGACATTGTCATCGACGGTATGCTTTTCTTCCTTGTATTGTGACATATTCTGATCAATTCCCAGGCAAGAACAGGGCCACGAAGCACGACGTTGTCGCGACGTACGCGCCGTTGATCAAGAACAGCGCCAAGTTCGCCAACTCTGGCTTCACGGGCGAGGAGGCCGCCAAGTTCGTCGCCGACGGCACCCTCGACGGTGTGTTCTTCGGTGTTCCGTGGATCACCAACCCGGACGCAGCGAAGCGTCTGCAGGCAGGCAAGGAGTTGAACATGAATGTGGACTTTATGACCTTGTATGGAACGGGCTCGCCGGATGAGGAGGTCCAGAAGAAGGGATACACTGACTACCCGACCGCGACGTAGATAATGAGTGCTGAACATGGTCTCCACATACTTATGTGGACTTAGATGAATGTTAATTTGCATTGAAAGTTTCGTGACGCCATGTGTGCCATCAAGAAAGGGTCTCGAGGCTTGTATCATGGTTTGTGTGTAAGAGATTATGGCTATAAACCTTGTTTATTCTACCCTGATATCTCATTATTGATTCATTGGTCAAGAGATCCTTTAAAAAACACTGGATTGGAAGCCGCGCCTGGAATACCAGCTGCCGTGCATGCGGTGGTCAAGAAAGCTTTCAAGCTCCATTTAAGGGCCAGCTTCTATGGCATGGTTTACATAAATTACCGGACCGCGTTACCGAAGTTGTCTTTGCCAGTGGCCACCATCACTACACTGAAGTAGTAGCGCGCAAACACGATGCCCAACCTGCCTGTCGAGCTCAAGCTTCAAATACTCGACGAGCTTGACCAGACTCGGGATGGAAAAACCGACCCGTTTTGTGGCATCGCTCTCGTCTGGCCCGATGTCCTCTTCGAAATTCGTAGATATCGGTTTCATACCATCCGTCTTCGACGCATTGGCCAAGCGCGTACTATGATTGCTCTTATTCAGTCAGCCCCTTCCATAGCCGAAATCGTTCGAACACTCCGCCTGCCATCATCGAATATCAGGATTCACCAAGATCCTGTGATCAAACAGCTATTCTCCATGCTCCCTCTGGTCAGCTCCATACACTTACACAGCATATTTTTGCGCGTCGTCGGGCTCTCAAACAACACCGATGCGCTCCTCGCACTTCCGCCCACGGTCACGAATGTTAACGTGGAGATGCATTGTAGGGAGCTCTTGGCCACCGCCGCACTAAGTCGCATATTTGCCATCTTGAATGCTTTCCAGGGCATGCAACGTCTGGAACTTCGCTACAGTAATAAAGTGGGTCGGGACAGACGATCCCTTCGCGAATACTCTCAAACAAACACTATCCGGTCGTTCAAAGCGCTTCGGGAAATCAACATATCGGCACCAGAACTAATGGGTGATCCTCTATTTGTCGATTATCTCGCGGAGAAAGTAGTTTTCGAGGATTTGGCTTCATTGGTTGTGGTGAACACTTGGTTCGATCGGGAGGTCTGCGAGGCGTTGAATAAACTCATGAGGAGGTGGAAGAGGTCGCTTCGAGATGTGCACCTAGCCTACGATAGCACTCAAGATCTTATACCGTAGGGCTCTCCCCTGGCACTTTCACTGATCCCTCCCAACAGGCGATATAATGCTTGCCCTTCCTCCCGCACTGGAGTTGCTGGACTTCCATGTTAACCTTGTGGACATGGCGCACTGGGCCTATGTATTAACTCGGAACACGGTACCAAGTTCGGGAATAGCACTCAGTAAACACCAGATCTCATACATCAATCTCTGGACTCGGACGCTGCAAGAAAAACAACGACAAGGGCATCGATTACGCTCTCTTGTACTCAAGACATGCTTCGCTTGGCCCCATGTTCGGTCTTTGGACCTCAGCGCTGTACATCGCCTCGACACGTTGATTGGGGAAGGTGTGCTCGTCGCCGAACACCTCACATGGCATCTAGAAGTTCGAGACACACCACTGGCAAAGGGCAACCTTGAAGGCTGTTATGAATGGTTGAACGCCAATGCGTTCCCAAAGATTAACGAGCGATACCTCGTCGAGGGCGGGATAGGAAGGGAAAGCACGACAGTGACCACGGTTCACAGTCAAGACAAGCGCTACAGGTAACCAACCGGGACATCACGGCAACATCACAGGGCTGCCTGACAGCGGCGGTGGGCAGATAGGTGTTCTAGGTCCATGGCATTCCCACAGTGTTTTTGGATGGCGTTGCACTCCTATTTAGCGGTGTACTACAAAAAACGACTGATTTTGCTGTGTCATGACGCAAATGAGAGATGCACACTAAGGTCATTCAAAGTTGCTAGCCCTTGCCGACTTTGTGAACAGTTAAAATATATCCACCAGACCGCGGGCGGGAGAGATCACTGCGACCACCTTGCTTTGAAGCTCCAACAGTGTTCCGCCCTTTGTAGCCACCAAGTCGGGACTTCCGTACTTATCCAAGCCGAGGAGTCTGCGGACGCGGGAAGATGCGAGAGACAGTGCATCTGCCTCAGTCAGGCCGATGTCTGCATCCATGGCAGCCTATGCATTAAACCATAAGAAATACAAGACGACGAGGGGAATAAAATACCAACCCAAGCCGCGTCCCATCGAGCGTTGCGGATAACGCTTTGCGATGGACCAGATATCAAGGCCTCGGCGCCCAGCGCAACAGAGACATTATTTAGAAGAAGCGAGCTGAGGAGGGTTTCCCGTGAGAGTGGAGGCCCAGGAAGTCTGGACGCATATTAGCGACACCCGGGTGTTCAGATGCACAGAAAAAACACACATCCTGTGTTGTTCCCATTGTGCAGGGAACGAGCGTGGTCTCCAAATGAAGACGCCTACATTGGCGTCTGCAATCTCCTTTGCAATAAGATGGGCTTCCGTTGCACCGTGGAATACCATTCGGATTGATGCACCATGGCGCGTCTCAGCTTCGCGCTTCAGAGATACGAGGGACGCCATGATGTCAGCGTTGTTGACAGTAACGACCAGTGGTAATTCTCCCTGCGATGAGTGTTAGTGTGAGCGCGATTTCAAAATTTCTACATAGCTTACATTGACAATGCGCTCAAATATCGCACCGATTTCACCACCAGCGCTTCCCGAAAGGAGGTATCTCAGGCTACCGATCATCGTGCTAACGCTCTCATCGAAGTTCATAGACATGGAGATATGGAAGCTGGCATCCTCTGCAATGAGTGCGCCTTTCTCAAGCTTGTGCTTCGCCCCAGTCGATATCGCTGCACCCATACCCGCAGGAGCTGAATTCCTCCTCGCTGTGGCGACAGCGTTGGTCACGCCGGCGCGGTATGCGATACTATCAGTGGGCGATGAGACAAGTTAAAGAATACAAGCGAGATACATACAGAGCACTCCGTGTCTGGAATTGTAATCCGTCGACTGCCCGAAGAACAGCCTCATCTCCCAGAAGTGCGGGATTCCGTGCGAGAGCTTCTCCATCATTTGTGCTTGCCTCAAATTCGATTTCTCCCATCCCCAAGGGGCTACCGATCGTTAAAAGCCCTGGGCTATTCCTCTTGATTAGCTGGGCGGTTGAGCAGAAAGATGCAGATACATACGCGAGAGAGCCGCCTTCCAAGTCCACCCTCTTGACATCAGACCATAGTTCTTCGTTGGCGCAGAATCCGTGACATAGCACACTGCCGGTCTTCACAACGACCTGTCCCAGAACGCCACCATTTCCCGCGCGAAAGACCTCCACTACCTTTCCATTCTCCTCCAAGAAGACGCTGTTGACATTCTCGAAGATGACCGTCTCGGATGTGCTGATCACTGGGTCCAGCGGAGGCAAACCGTCGTGCCCGAGAGCAGCCCGCGCTTCATCATCGAAAACTGGTGTCTTTGGCGCGACCTGGGAAGACGCAGGGCGAGCGGAGCGGATGACAGGTGCTTCGAGTTGAGGGATACCGTCGATGTACACTTGAGTAGGCGCAGCGCCTAGCGAGAGTGGATGCGAGTCCCAGACTACAATGTCAGCATCGTGTCCTGGTAGATGATCAACCAAAGAGAAAAGATGCATGGATTTGCTCTGACCTTGATCGATGAATCCTATGCGGTGGTCAAGTCCCATCACCGTAGCTGGCGTGGATATCACGCTGGACAGAGCAACGTTCCAAGGAAGGCCATAGTAATGTGCTTGTTGGGCTTCGTGCAGAAGATATCGGTCGCTAATGTGCGGATGGTCTGTCTTTTGGAGTGATCAGTCAAATAGTCATATACATACACAGCCGAATACACCTTCATGATGACCTGGATGCCAGCTTCATGTAGAATCCGCGGGGCATACTCTGAATGTCGATACGCCTCGCGCTTGTAGCGGGACAGTTCTGCAAACATGGCAGACGCCGGCGTCTTCCCAAAGGCTTGCTTGATAAGTTCGGTGACGAGGTAAGACTCGTGAGCGTGATGGAAGGCAGCGATGGGGAACTTGAATTCTTGCGAAAGCTAGAAGCAATCCGCTTTTCAATGTATGGGACAGTAGTGAATAAAACCAAGACTCACCCGGACCATACCGTCAATATCTACAGCCTCATAACAGTGGTTATGTACCTTGACACGGCCTCGGAGCACATCAACTAGTGCATCCCATTTGGGATCCTCGGGGAAGTCTCTCAGAAAGGTTCCAGACAGAGCAGCAGCACAGAATGAGTCCTGTTCGTCTTTGATCCTGCGTGCTGTCGCATACCTGATAATTCACAGATCAGAGATTACCCAAAGCGAGAGAGGATCAACTACGCCTGGCGCAAGTCCCAAACAGTGTCCATACGCGTTCCCTCGTAGACGCCTGCAGGGTTTTCTCCGCATGCATGCCTAGACAACATTGGAACATATTCGTTGTCCTTGCAATCCAAACGCGCACTTCATCTGCTGCCACCGAAGAGGCTGTTCCTTCGTTCCATTCAGGTTGAAAGGCGCTTCTACTAGCATCGAGGAAGGCGTCTTTTCTCCTGTAGGCCGAGTCTTGATGGTAAACGCCTGTCCGCCTGCAGTAAAGCTGAGGCAAATGTAATGACTGTCGGATAACTGCAAACCAATGGCGCCCGAGGATCCAGGAAGGATAAGCGCAGTTGTTGTCCCCCCTGCGATAGCGAGACGGTGAGATTCGTCGTGCGTGTTGAGTCCATCAAGACTTCGGAGCCAGGGTTGTGTGCTGCCTTTTAAAGAGTTCACATCGTTTGCTCCAGCCAGATCTGGCGAAGATTCCATGCCCATATGTGAGTGCATGTCAATGATACTATTGATTGTGAACTTGGAAGATAGAGTAGTCTTGGTTCGAACATACGCACCCAGGCGTTACCCAAGCTCCCTGGAGGTTTTTGACTTCAACGTCTTGAGAAGATTTGATGCCATGACCAACTGTTCGAATGATGCCGCCATCGAGGAGGATATCCACGCCATCGAGAACTTCCAATCCCGAGCTGCGGCCAGTCCAGACAGTAGCATTACGGAGAATCGTGGGTCTTGTCGCAGGGACAAACCTGTCCGACGTCTGCCTATCAGCGAAGTCTTTTGGCGGAGAAGGAATATCGTGTAAGGAGCGGCATTTCGCAAGTATCTTCTCAGAATGTAAAGGAAGAGGCACAGGCCAATGGTTGGATGCGCAGTAGTAGAGGAGAGTGGTCAAAGACAGGCATCCATAAAGTATAAGGAGACTGAAATGCGCAGCGCCATTCATGATGGTGGTTAATAGCGAACTTGAGCTTGCCCATGTGGATTCGTACGCCGGACTCGGGAGCTCGAGTAAATAAATGGACGTGATGGTAAAGACAA
The DNA here is from genome assembly GCA_000934385.1 of Cylindrobasidium torrendii FP15055 ss-10. Classification (NCBI taxonomy): domain Eukaryota; kingdom Fungi; phylum Basidiomycota; class Agaricomycetes; order Agaricales; family Physalacriaceae; genus Cylindrobasidium; species Cylindrobasidium torrendii. The sequence goes on along the minus strand of KN880503.1, from coordinate 13,347 downwards.
AGCCTGGTTTGATCGGACCGCGTCGCCGAAGCTGCCTTTGCCAGTGACCACCATCACCACACTGAAATTGCGCGCCAAACACGATGCAAGACCTGCCTGTAGAGCTCAAGCTACAAATCATTGAAGAACTTAGGCAGATTCGGGATGCAAATTCCGACCCGTTTTGTGGCGTCGCTCTCGTCTGGCCCGATGTCATCGTCGAAATTCGCAGATATCGTTTTCACACTATCTGTCTTCGACACATCGACCGGGTGCATACCATGATTGATCTCATCCAGTCAGTCCCATCCATATCTGAGCTCGTCCGGGCAATCTGGATCCTGCGACCATCACATCGCAAGATATACGAAATGCCAGAGGTCAAACAGCTGTTCTCTATGCTCCCTCTGGTTAGCTCTGTACGCCTTCATAACATTCCGATAGCTCTCTTGCACAACAGTGATGTGCTCACCGCGCTTCCGCCTACGGTCACAAATGTTGATGTGCACACGATGTGCAGCAGGATTCCGGCGACATATGCCGCCTCAGCGAGTCGCATGTTTGCGATTTTGGATACTTTTCAGAGTATGCAACGTCTCGAGCTTCGCTTTGCGCGAAATTTAGACAATCCGATCTATGACTACTATCCAACAAACACTGTACGGTCCTCTAGTGCTCTTCGGGAGATCAATATCTTGGGCGACTACCTTGGAGAGCGCGAACTTGTGAACCATCTCTTGAAGAAGGTGGTCTTTGAGAACTTGACTTCATTAGTTGTGATGAAGATATGGTTTAGTCGCAATGTCCTGGATGCGATGAACCGACTCATGAGCAGATGGAATGAGTCACTTCGAGAAGTACGTCTATTCTTCCTTGGCACTCAAGGTCGTCAAGGTAAGACGTACGCGCGCATGCGGGGCTCCCTCGCTTATAGTCTCTGCAACAGATCAAATGACCCTCGCCCTTCCACCCACACTAGAGCTGCTGGAGTTCCACGTTAACATGATGGGGATGGACCGTGATCCGGAAAGCCACAGCTCGTACATTGATTTCTGGGCTCGGACGTTACAAGCAAGGCTTCATCAAGGGCGTCGATTACGCTCTCTTGTGCTCAAAATCTACTTTCCTTGGCCTCTAGTCCACTCCTTGGATCTCAGCGCTGTGCGTCGCCTCGACGTGGTGGTGGGGGGAGGTGCGCTTGTCGGGGGCACTCTCACCTGGCATCTGGAGGCCCGAATCACTCCCAGAGAAGAGGACAATGGGGACGGTTGTTATGATTGGTTGAACACCAACGCGTTCCCAAAGATCAACGAGCAGTACCTTGTCGAGGATGGGAGAGGAAGGAAACACACGAAAGTGACTACGATTTGCAGCCAATACAACCGCAATAGGTACCAATCCAGGTATGTACCAAGGACGGGCTGAGGCGGTGGATGGATAAATGTCTATGGCACATGATAGGCAAGCCCGAAGTGTTTTTAAAGAGGTGTTGGACTACTCTATGCTATTGAAGACGACTAATCTTTCGGTCTTCCAATGACTGTCAGTGTATGAGTATTCATCATCACGAGAAAGAGCATTGAGAAATGTACACACCTCAAGATCACGATTATCAACATGTCTCTCAATAGATACAAGGACGTTCTTCCGTCAATCAGCTCTTTCCCGTTCCGGATGGATGAAATACATACGGATGCTGCTCCCCTGCCTTGTCCGCCTGTCCCGCGGTAGCTAAGGTCGTACGACTCCCCGTTCGACTTCTCGTTTGTCGTCTCAGCTTTGATCCCGCGACGAGCGTTGAGCGAAGCGAGCAGACTGATGACATAGACTCGTCCAAGGCAGAAGTAGAAAGGCTACAAAAGGGCGACGCTTCAGCATCACGTCGGATATGCGGTTGTAGGGGGCGTACATAAGCGACATAAGTCTCTGGTCCGAGACGAAGCGCAAGAAGTGTTCCCAGCGCACATGCGCTGCGGCACAATCAGGATCTCTGATAGCTCTGAATCGAGCAAAGGAGACGCACCTCGTGAGAAGTCCAGAGTTAACAATGTACGTGACCTTTACATGGGAACCACGTTAGGATGAAGGGACTTCGGAGCAAATGGGAATGTCACTCGCCAGTTTAGTGATGATGCCGTCCGTCCTGCGATATGGGTTAGTACGCTGATCAGTGGAATAGAATCTGGTGAATGCACTTCTTGAATCCTGTACGATTCTTGAGGAGAATGGATATCATTGTGCCGGCGATGAGGATATCGAGGCCAGTGGAAATACCGTTCACCGCCGTGACGAGGTCCTGAGGCGCGGCATGAGTACAGAAGGGGCATGTAGCTATAGTGACACGTACGGTAAGTGACGGAATCTCCGACGCAGGAATGGTCGAGCTGAGTACTTGGTGAGTTACCACGGAATACTTGTAGGGGATGCATACCATTTGACGGCGTACACTAGGAGTTTGTCAGCAACGTGAGATGAAGTCAAGAAAAGCGTACCAATTGCCACGACTATCATGCGCAGGGCGCACTTTGTAAGCTCATTTTACGGAAAGACAAAGGTGATGCCTACCGAACTGCACAATACTGGCAGCCATCTGTACAACAAAAATTGTTCAGTACATTTATTAGTGGTTGCTCAAGAGACGCACTAGCGTTGCGGGGAAATGCCACTGCTTGTTAAGCACTTTTCTTGGGATAAGCACATCGGCAGCGTTGGTCGAAGACGTGACATACTAATGTATATCCTATAGTAGTAAAATCTACAGCACACGGATTAGCGTCTATCCACAAAGAGATGGCTCACACATACGACTGGACGGATATCGCCGTGAAAGCCTAATAACGAACACGTACACATCAGACTTGGATTGACACAATAGTTTAGTAAACTCACATTGAAGTAAGTTTGGGCCTTTGGAACGAGCATCAGCGAAGTAGGGCACGGAGAAAATGGAGAGGCGCACAATCAATCCCCTGCACAGTCGATCAACGTCAGCCGCCGTTTGGAGACATCAGTAACTGTACACACCAACCGATGTCGGCCAAGATCCTGGTACGGCGCCGAGAACCTCATTAAAACAAAACCGCCGAGCATAATATGCGACCACGTACGAAGGGTCGGGATAATAAGTGACGGTATTGACATACACTGCGTGAAGGGTCAGGTTGTTTGGCGGGGCGCCGGATGGCCAGGAGCGTACTCTTGTCTGTCACAGATATTTGATGACCTGTAGTATGTATGTTGCCAGTTGATATGAGCGCTTATACGAGAAAATGCTGTCGCACGCACCGATGATGGTCAACAGCGAAAAGACGACCTACATGGACTAGTCAAAAGACGAAGCGTCTAGAGCAAAATTGTGCCGTACCGTTCCTTTTATCCACACAGGATCATTGGGATAGATTGTGAAGTATGTCGTCGCCTGCGTAGAGCGTGAACACGTAGCTTGGGACCGGAGCGGCATGATGCAGAACTAACCTGCGTGCATGCCACTATGAGAGAACGACATGATAAGGTTGGAGGTTTCTGTGAGTACGGCGAAATATGACATACCTCCCAGCAAGCTGTTAGGTGCTTAGTACACTGGCTTAACAAATAGCGATCAACGCACAAGCCAGCAAGCACGACTCCGACAAGATACGCCCCCAACGTCAAATCCCAAGCACCCATTTTATCTTGACGACAATACGTTCACAGTCCAAGTCCTGGTATACCCTGGAAAGAAAGCGGGAAAAAAGAGCAGGGAAGGAATGGAAAGTATGGAACCAAGGGACTAACCATGGTGGCTTTTCTCTGTATATGTACACGGAGACTCAGAGGTTGCGAGGGAAATACTGGAGCAGGGTCAAGAGCTCCAAGTCGTCACTGTCATGTTACATGTAGGTCAGGGAAAGAGGACCCTGTAACGCTGCGATTTTCCGTCGTGCGTTGGCAACGTCTGCAAGACAAGGCAAAAATGTCATGATTTACGTTCAGGCAATCGGGCGGCATAGCTCAAACTGTGTGCATGAAGCGTTGCATTTTCTTGATGAAGACATGCACGAGGCTGCGCGGCCGCCGAGGCGCCACAACGAATTCTATGGGTAAGGGCTGGCAAACGGTCTGTAGTTGGCGGCTCCAAGCCCCGAAATTGCAAGCTGGTCGAGTCTGAATTCTACTCACCGGAAAAGCGGGAGGACTGACCCCCGCAAACAAGAAGCTCGGGCGGGATGGCGCAGTGGCACAGTCCCTGCGGCGGGTTTGGTTCATAATTGGGAAGAATCCAGAGAGTATCGTGGTTCCTCTCAATCTTACCAGCTCGTGAAGAATCATGGACAAAGGAGGAAAATACCGCCTGCTTCTACATATGCAGTACGCCCAACATGCGTATGTTGGAACTTGGTTGGAACTGTATTGTATCAGACCTTGATCGTACACAGAGAAAATCGAAGTTTGATGGATTCACTCACAATTGAATAAAACTGAATGCCATTGCTCGCTTTCCAACTTAGTCCTTTCATTACCACATGGGGAGATATTCACTGAATTGAATCCATTCGATGTATGTATTTGTGTCTTAGCGAGTGAGTGGCGCTAGCCGTTGAATCTATGCTGCGCCTCGAGATTTCCTGACCTCTGCGAGCTGTTCGTCGGTCAGATTGACGGACCCCGTAATCGGGGCGCAGACGTCGACAGTTTTCTGCATCTGCTCGATGCGATTCTTGTAAATACCTACGAGCCCATCCATTCAGTCACCCTAACCCAAAGAGAGAAGGGAAAACCACCCACCTGAGCAGTCATTTCCAAGCGGAAGCTTGCTTGCGCCTTCCGCGCGCAACTTGCCCGCCTCACCGGTCTCGGTAACAAACTCGTAGATACGTTCAATCGTCTTCCTTGCATCGCTCACACACCCTGTTCCTACCGCCCACTCCATCGTCGACTCCAAACCACCAATATGCGGGTACACTTCGCTGACCGCAGAGTTCTGCACCGCTGCGGCCTTTGCCCACCAGTCAGTGATGATGAACCCTGGCTGGATGATCAACACGCTGACGCCAAAAGGGCTCATCTCGTGTCCAAGCCCTTCCATAAAGTAGTCCAGCGCGACTTTCGAGGAGCAGTACGCGCTGAAGCCCGGCCAAGATGTGATGGCGCCCTGCGACGAGATACTGACGATCGCCCCGGATTTTTGCGCCCGGAAGGAGGGGATCAGAGCTCGAGTGAGCGAGAGTGGGCCAAAGACATTTGTCTGGTAGGTTTGTTTGAGTTGGGCGTCTCTGATGTCGTTATTAGCGCCCTAGCAGCAGACGGGACTGGGAGAACGACTCACGTCATGTGTTCGACTGTGCCCGGAAGACCTGTCCCTGCGTTGTTGACGAGCTAATTTCCCAGATGTAAGGACGCTTGACTTGTAGAGAGGGAGCCGCACGTACTATGTCAATGCGCCCGTAGATTTTCAGCGCTTCCTGAGCGACCTTTGCGATTTCCTCATCCGAGGCGTCGAGATCCAAACGGATGGGCTTGGCAGCTGCAAGGCTTTCCGGTATCTTCTTCAAGTCACGGGCTGTTGCGATGACCTTGGACAGTCAATCTTTCATCCCTGCACGAAGATGTGGGGCCTACCTTGTCCCCGTGGGCAAGAGCGGACTCTGCCAGCGTCAAGCCAAGGCCAGAGTTCGAGCCGGTTATGAGCCAGACGCGAGGAGATTCTGAAAGAGACATGATGGTACTGAGATCAGAAGTCGTGGGAAAGCCGGTGGTAGCGAGAAGCAAAATATGGGGAACACCGATCCAGGACTAAGTTTGGATTTATAACCTCACCGAGCCCTCAACATGAGGCGGACCGATAGAATTCGCTGCTTTTCAAACGGGGATGTGGAGGTTAAGCCGCAGTGTGGGTAGGTTCGACTGGTGTTACGCAATGCGTGGAGATTATAGTGCCCGTCGCGTCCCTTGTGTCAGAAACGAGGCAAACAGAAGTTCAGAAAACGAGAGTTCGGGGTAACGCATATGCGTCACTGAAGGAACGCGTATCGGCAGCCGCCAAGAAACACGAAAGATATGAGTGGGAAGGAGATCTACAAGTAAAATGTTCAGCGATGGCGGGAAGGAGAGAAGATTCTGAGAAAGGGAGTGATCGGCGCGCATCTGATTAGCCATGAAATGCATCAAATGCGAACTAGAAAGTTCAAGTGCGCCAGGTTGTTGTCAGTTTGAGCTCCTTCAAGCCTCTTTTGGACTTGTATGGTTCAAAAATCCTCTCTATGAGGCCGTATCTGTATGCGAATGGTCAAATAGATCAAAATGAATGTTTTCAATGGACTAGGGGTACAAAGGTTTGAACAGGCTAGGGTGCGCACACAATCAAATAAAGAACGATATGGATATATATTAGCAGTTTATATTCCCTCGCACCTGGGCATTTCCCTCGAGAATCTGGCAGAACATCACTCTGCGCCACTTATACTCTCCACTACTAAAGGCCCTTCACCCTTTGCTGAAGAAAACGAGACAGTGCGGCCGTGGTTGCTCCTCGCAGGCGACTGGGACGCGCGCGCCGTCTTCAATATCGGTGGCGAGCCCGGGGACGCAGGGAACGGCTTTGACTTCGCCTTTGAAGCCGCAGGCGCCGCCTTCTTCCTGGGTTTCCGCTTGCGCGCTGACGCTGACTCGTCTACATCCATATCATGGTCGTCCTCATCCGAATCAAGGGCAGGCTTGAATGCCTTATCATCCGCGGTCGTCTTTGCGCGCTTCTTCCTTGGCTTCATCTTTGCGATGATCTTGTCCTTGCCCTTACCCTTGGACGTTGCGCTCAGCGCGTCGTCGTTTACAACGGTTGTGTTATCTTCCTCATTGGGAATGGTAGGAACGTCCGGAATGTCGCCTTCATCCGCCACAGCACGCTTTCTTTTGCCCTTGGAGCTCGTTGTACTCCGGGCGTCGTCGTCTAATGGCGGCGGGGCAAGCGATTTGGATGAAGTAGCTGGGGCGCGCCGCGTCCGTCTTGTGGTCTTGCGCCTGGACGAGACACTCTGTTCCTCGTCGTCGGACGATACAACCTCCTCTGGAGGATTGAAACACCGCAGTCTTCTGCACGATACGAGCTTATCGTCCGCGATGGACGAGTCAGCGCGGAAGCGCGCACGTCTAAGATCAATCTGCGGATTGTCAAAAATTGAAAGAGCATGGGGAGAACGGAAAATGGCGCACTGTATGTCTTCCTTCATAGCAATATCCATCCGGGGGTCCCATATCACCCTCCCCTTCTACTGTCTTCCCACAGCACTCGTACAATGTCTCGTATTGCCCCCCGACGCGCTCAACGAGCGCGCTGTCATCGTCATGCGCAACAACACAGCTCCTGTCGTCGTTCTCGACCTCGGTGTAGAATTTGTGGCAGCGCACACAGTGTAGGCGGGGTGGAGGCCTGAGCTCTGAAAAGAACGCCGGGATGGCTGGGTCCAAGTTTGGACCAGAAGACGCGAGTCTGTCTAGCGCATATTCATGTAGTGTCTTTGGTGGAATGGACTTGATGAGCGTGTAGAGCTGCTGTGCGTCGAGCAGAGTGCCAGGCTCTGGAATCTCCGGCGGCGGTGAAGGGCTGGCTGGGGGCGCTTCCGCGGCTAGCGGTGACGGTGAACGAGCTGGCGTGTGGATCTCATTCTCTACTGGCGCGGCGACGTCTTCTTGGACGGGTTTGCGGGTGAAAAAACCAAAAACCATGGGCCAGAGATAAAGAAAAGAAAGAAGGGGGTATGTGAACAGTGAAAGTAGGAACCAAAGGACAGCGTCACTGATCGTAATCCATATATAGTCGATTTTCCCACGGTACTTACACGCCTGAACGGCGCTGCGATGGCGTAGATTTCATTGAGCTCCAATTGTAAAGCATGGCTACAGGCTCCAAAAGAGCGTAGAAAAGCAAGTCATATTGTGCCACCCCACGAGGCTACGATTCGTAGAACGTGGATAACATGTACGTACAGCGTTAATGAAGCACTCAAGTCAGCACGTCTGCGCCTGGAAGCAGCCAGCGAAACGTGACGCTAATGCGCATCGTCCGCTCCAACCATTCCTCCCCGTCCCCAGCTTCAGTCACAACACGGTCCATCCCACGTTTCTCTATCCCATGCATCCACTTGAACCGCGACTCCCCCGACATAACCAACACACTGCGCTCTGGAAGATAGAGATGGTGGATCTCGCTGCCTTGCACCATATCCTGCTCTGTACCCTCTTGCGCACGGGCAAAATGCATCACACAACCACTTCCAAAGCTCACGCCGATGATCCCGTCGCCGTAGCGTCTGAGAAGGTCGACGTGTGCGGTGATTCCGTCCCCAACGTTGTACTTGTTGATGATGGCCTGCCGTGCGAGCGTCGTTGAAGCGGGAAACATCAGCGCATGGACTTCGGGTGGGATTATGGGCCGAAGAACAGTTGACAGTGTGCCCAGAAGGGAAAGGAAGACCGGAGGGAGACCAGTGGGAGGATGCTCTGGCGTCCCGCCTCGACAGAAAAGCATAATTTGATCGACATGCGGTGCGGTGAAGTATGTACCGAGACAGTGAGAAACCATCTCGTCGCACAGGTCTTGTGGCAAGCGGAGGGCTGGGTCAAAGTAGAATCCAGGGATGGCCGGCGCGTTTCGTGAAGCAAGAGGAATATCCAGCAGAGGTGATTCCAGGGATTCGTCAAAGAGGGAGTCGGTTTCGGACTCATCTTCTGATCCTTCCAGGTCATCCAAAATGTCGTCGGTGTTGTCATTCTCCTCGGGATCGTTACTCAAGTTGTCGCGCTCTTCGCTCGTCAAAGTGGCCATGCTACGGGCATCTTGAGGAGTTTCTCGCCCAGTTAACCGCAAAGGCGCACATCAAAGCGATTGAAACCAGTGCAAAGAGGTCGTTCCAGAAAGCAAGAAGAACAAGGTGAGATGCTTGGATGAGAGTAAAAGACAGAAACAGTTGATGGCCGATTTCCGCCCGTCGATCACATTCCTCCTTCCTGCCACCATCCAGTCAATCTAGAAATAACAAGTCTTTCAGTTGCTAGCTCTCTTCCGAGTGGCGGGAACGACCTGAATGACGGATTATTATATCATCGTCCATGTCCATGCCGTTTTCGTCGCAGGAAGGCATTGTTCAATCTCTCTTCGAAATTTCTGCTCAAGAACTCATGGATTCGCGCCCCTACAAAAAAGTTTCTGGACAAATACATAAGTACCCATGCAGAATCATGAACATTCGAATCATTCTCGGTCCCAGCCTCCGGACCGTGTGAACGCCGGCTAGTGGCATGCTATCAAGAGCCCACATTGCATTAGCCTGCCGAACCATGCTTTATTCTATAACATAACATCATCATCCGAGCTTCTTTCTGGCCTGGAAAGTCCTAGGGAAAATCCCATGACGAGCTTGAAGGAATAATGACGAGCCACGGCGAGAGGCAAGGACCAGTTACAGTTGAGTTCACAGTGTGAGTACTGTAACTGAGGTTACCCGACTGCCTGGCCCGAAAGAGCCGCGCGAGAAGAAGTAGGTGGGCAATGGTAATGTGTTCCGCCAGAACGCGTTCCGCTCGACGGTGCGAACCAGTTCTTGTGTTCAGCTGATCGTCTTCAGCGTGTATTAAAAGGTCGTCGCGGGTTAGCTACCATTTCACTGCGCTTTGGCCTTTTACAAGTGACTTCAGACTTGAGTCCAAGAAGACATGGCGTTCTTAGCGTACGCACTTCTCGCGTTCATCGCGAGTGCGCGCGCGGTGGATATCACCATTACAGCGGAGACGGTGCATGAGATCCCCGAGACGCTGTTTGGGTATATGTGGGAGGTGCGTTTGGCTCCTTAGACTCTTTTCAATTGCATACCACATTTCCACGGCCGATACTAAGGAAAGCGCAGGATATAAACCACAGTGGAGACGGAGGACTCTACGGTATGCATTCTGCATCTTTCTCCCAAGGTTCGGGACTGATGATACGCTGTGTCTAGCCGAGCTCATCCAGAACCGCGCCTTCCAGGCTGTTGAGCCCGGGACAGACGATGCGTGCGTTTCTTTTTCCTTTCTTCTTGTTAATCTTCGCATTTCTAACATGATGGATGCAGGTTAGCAGCATGGACGGCACTCAACAATGCCTCCATCAGCGTCATCGCAGACCCCAGTCCGCTCTCGTCTGCATTGCCCAACGCGCTCTCCGTTTCCTTCCCCTCGAACTCGTCTGGGCCAGCGGGAATAGCAAACGAAGGCTTCTGGGGCATACGTATTGACGCCGGATCGACATATACAGGATCGTTCTACGCCAAGGGCACACTCAATACCACTACAGGAAGCCAGGCAGAGGTGACACTGCAATCCAAGGCCACGGGAGACATATACGCGTCCGCAGAAATCGATGTATCCTCTCTGTCTGCGTCCGGATACACCAAATACAGCTTCGAGCTCAAGCCGGAGGGGGGCGCACCTGATACCGATAACCTCTTCACTGTCACGTTCCCTTCGCCCGCAGAGGTTACATTCACCTTATTCTCCCTGTTCCCTCCAACCTTCAAATCCCGGTCGAACGGCATGCGTATTGACCTTGCCGAAACGCTCGCTGCCACTCGGCCGGGCGTGTGGCGCTTCCCCGGTGGGAATAATTTGGAGGGGCAGACGGTGGCAAGGAGATGGAAGTGGAATGAGACGATTGGTCCGTTGGAGGAGAGGCCCGGACGTAGGGGAGACTGGGGTGCGCCTTTCCTCTTGTCTTTGAGGCATCCAAGCTGATGATGCGTTGGAATTATAGGGTACCCAAACACTGACGGCCTTGTGCGTGTGCATGCAAGAAGAATGATGAGACGAGTGCTAACGATGTGGTACAGGGACTTTTGGAATATTTGGACTGGGCTGAAGATATTGGTGCTGTGCGTTCATGTCTATTGCCCGACCTGAAGTCGGCTCACACTTCTCACTAGGAACCCATTCTTGGGGTATACGCAGGCTACTCCCTCGGTGGTGAAACTGTCCCCGAAGACGCCATCCAGGCCTACGTCGACGAAGCCATTGCAGAAATTGAGTTCGTCACGGGCGATGCCTCGACACACTGGGGCAGCGTGCGTGCGGCGCTCGGGAGGGAGGAGCCGTACGCGTTACGTTACGTTGAGATGTGGGTTTTGCCTTGGCATATATTCACTCTGGATACAAAAGGCTGACGATGTACACAGAGGCAACGAAGACTTCTTTGCACCAGACTCATACCAGGCGTACCGCTGGGCTGCCTTCGCCAATGGCCTCGAGGCAGCGTATCCCGGGAAATTCAAGTATTTGGCGACAACATATGAGGATGTAACGAGTTTAGAGCCGAAGCCTGCGTATTGTGCGTTGCTCCTCACCCCCTTCTTTTTCCAGCTTTGACAATCATTGACTCCTGATTCACACTCGATTGTTTTCTTTTTGCCCTCCACTATGGCTACTTCTTCGTTATCATCATTTGATTGTGCATGCTAACTAACGGGAGGTTGTGATAGACGACTTTCACCAATACAACAATCCAAACTGGTTCGTGGAACAGGCTGTGCGGTACGACGAAGGCGTGACGCCGCGAGATGGGACGCAGTATTTCGTTGGAGAGTATGCTGGTGCGTTCTGTTCCCCTTCTCGCTTTGCCCTCCTCTCTTCTCGGCTTAGCCAAGTTGAGCTGCTCGGGGGAGGAAACCCCTCTTGAACTTTTTCTTCTTTTTGTTATGATTAACGAAGAGGTGCTAACGAGATATTGCACAGTGACCTCAAATAACGACGGCTCGAAGATGGCGTACCCCACCGTCGAAGCCGCAGTGGGCGAAGCCGCGTTCATGACAGGGTTGGAGAGGAATGCAGATGTGGTGTTTGCTGCTGCTTGTAGGTTTCTTTCTTCGTGAAAATTGCCCTACAACGAGATGATGGGTAGATATAGCGACTGCTTGCTGACGCTGCACTTTGATTAGACGCACCTACGTTGAACCACGTAGATGATACGCAGTGGTATCCCGACCTCGTCAGCTTCAATGCGGGCACTGTGAGCAAATCGCCGTCGTATTGGGCTCAATGGGTACGCATTCTCACCTCCTCTTCTCTCTGCCTCCTTTACTGTGATCTCATGTCCACGACGCTTTCCCGGAATGCATCTCATTACTTCACTCTGCTGTCATCCATCTTTCGTTCATTAAATCACTACGAAACCTGACTTGTTTTTGTTCCTACGTTGTCGTCTTCTATGCTCACACACGGTCACAGCTCTTCAGCACAAACAGAGGCACGCACACCCTCCCCACCTCTCCCGTCTCTTCCAACACGACCGGCGCGCCGCTCTACTGGTCCGCGTCGTACAACACCGATGCGGCAGTAGTGTATCTCAAAGTGTCAAACACGGATTCCGCCAGCATCAACACAACCATCACTCTCGATGGGTTTACTCAAGACGGGGATGCGAAGGTCCAATTCTTCAGCGGCGCAGCACAGGACGTCAACACCGTCGATGCCCCAGACGCCATTGTGGTGTCGGAGACGGCGGTGAGTGTCGTGGATGGTGTGTTGGCTTATGCGTTCCCTGGGCTCAGTGTTTCGGTCGTGACGATTCCGGCGCAGATTTGAGAGTTGGTAGGTACATGCTGTGTGACTTTTTTTGTACTATAATGTATGTAATGAGAAGTTTACTCTCTGGAGACTAGGTTTTTATTTACTTCTGAGGCGTACAGTACCCGCAAGCATTTATGCACACAGAGGGTGATAAGTGTTACAAAGTATATTGTCCTGATTGTCCTCGTTTCATGTTGCTTTGTAAAGTTTCCAACTCCGTTATAATTCGTCAAAGAAAATGCCTCGCAGACTAAGTACATGTATGATCACGCATCCTTCAATGAAGCGTACATTGACACTGTAGAAATAACCGGCCCGATGCACTACAGTAGTGGGCAAACATTCTGAGTTGGCAACAGCCTATATTGGTTGGTAAGACTGCAACTCGGTGAAGTACATACGGTACTTCACAGGATACTTATACTACTACTAGCGAGTTAGCCCGTGGCAAGCACGGGTCTGCATGATTGAAGAAAGACTCTTTAATTTATCCTTACTTCGAAGTTTGCGGTGGATGTGTGAGTCTGGTGTTGCCCTGCCGCATGCGCCTTCGGCGCACGCTCTCGGGCCCGTAAGTATTGTGCAGGTAACTTCACTATTTGAACGGCATTCTCCCTGCCTTTGTACTTTTGGCGGTCACAGTCTCAGTTTTGTTTTATTGCTTTGTGCGCTCTGAATGTCCCGTGCTTTCTCCCCGACCGTGCGGCGTGTTCTGGATCTTTTGCCTTGAATACTCCCTCTTATTCAGCTCCTTCCTGTGCATACATTTCCTATGTTTTACATTTTTGGTGTCGTTCTTTT
>KN880502.1:0-110067 GCA_000934385.1 Cylindrobasidium torrendii FP15055 ss-10 | reverse complement strand
GGTGTCTGGGATTCAGTCGATCCGGAATCAATGTCCGTCCAAGAATAAACTATGTTGCAGAATTGAGATTTGTTTTTGTGGAATTATTGAATTAGAGCGTATTAGTTCTGCGATATTTAGCTATTTTAGCTAGAGTGATAAGCCATCTAGATAAATAACAAAATCAGTCGGAATAGCTACTAATAGCTAGCACTTGTTATGACCAGCTCTAGCTGCCATAGAGGGAAGGTGCACCGCCAAAATGAGTAATCCTCTTCCTCTGTTGTGTTTATTGTCCGGCCTTACTTAGTGCTGGATAGAAGACCAACCAAAGACCAACAAAATTTAGGTAACAGTACCAAACTTTTAAATAGCGAAAATAGCTAAATATCGCGAAACTAATACGCTCTATTGTCACAGAATGCGTGCAAGAAATCGGAATTTTTATGCAACAAAAAAGCGAGAATCACTGACGAGCGAATACTCCCTACTACGCGAAGTATCTTGAATCACAAGTAGATGGGAGGGGACGTTCTTTTGAATGATTGATAGCTTAACCGTCTCTTTCGACTCCCTTGATAAACCGGGATTCATTACTTCGTGACTAGCAGATACAGTAGAGTACTATGTTATACGCATTACTTTGTTCATCTACTCGTTCTCCGCCGTGATGGTCTGTCCTCCGTCAACAAGGATAGAGGCGCCAATCATGTATGAGTTGCGTGGGGACGACAGCAGGACGATGGTGTCCGCGATCTCCTTGGGCTCGGCGAAGCGATGCAAGGTGTTCGCGTCCAAGATTTTCTGCGCGCCTTCGGGTGTCGCACCAGGGAAGCCAGCAAGTCCGGGGGTCATCGTGTAGCCAGGGAGGACAGCGTTAATGCGGATGCCGTTGAAGCCATGGTCCTGAGCTGTGAACCACAACAACATCCAGTCAGCTTCGAGGCTCTTGGGAGAAAGGCATAGGACGCACCAGCAGCCTTGGTCAATCCGTTGCTGGCGAACTTAGTGTGTGTGTACGCGGCACCGCCGGGGACGGCAATGACAGCGGCGGCAGAAGAGAGATTGATGATGCTACCGCGCTCTCCCGGGCGCGACGCGGACGTGAGGGGGGTCTCCAAGCGTTCTTGCTTCTCCATCTGCTTGACCTGCTCCTTGACAAGGTAGAACACGCCGTTGATGTTGATGTTCTGCAACTGGAGCCATTCCTCGTCGGGGGTGTCAGCAAACGCCTTGCGGCTTTTACCGAATGACTGAAAAAAATCAGTGCGGTGGATGATAAGCTAGATAAAAAGCGTACGCCGGCAACGTTGGCAGCATAGTCAATACGTCCGAATCTGGCTGCTGATTGAGCAACGAGGTCCTTGACGTTCTGGTGGTTGCTCATGTCGCATGCGACAGATATAGCATCGAAGTCTTTGTTTGAGGCAATCTTGCGCGCCTCCTCTGCGGTGGCAAGTGCAGAAGATTGGTTGATGTCGGCGCAAATAAGACCGCGTACACCAGCTTCAGCGAATGACAGAGCGGTTGCCCGACCCATGCCTTGGCCTAGCGCAGGCGTCAGCGAATTCACATACGGCCAGTGTTGAGGCAGAGATAATCACCAGCACCGACAACCATAGCCACACCGCGGAGGAAGAGATTGAAGCCCATGATTAGAGTAGGGAAGTAGTAATGGGGGGATGAGAGAAAGATAGATAGATGTTCTGAGGCTCTTATAGTAGCAGGTGATTCGGGAGAAGCAGCGGCACTCGAGGCGCAGGACGGGCGCAGGACCCAAAACTCACCTGAGGGACCGTCGAGCAAGGACGTGATTGGTTGAAAAGGGCCGGGATTCACAACCTCTAATACTCAGTTCCACCTATGGATGACGGACTATGGCCGTGATTTCGAGGGCAGTCATGGTGGTACTTGGCGTTTGCACTTTGGTCTCTTCAGGCTTTGTAAAGTGACTTCAAGCTGGCGGAGTCGTCTGATTTCGGAAAGCTAAGGTTGGTGATCATGATGGCTAGGAAGTAAAGAGTGCCACACACGTGCTAGCATCGGAGGGTTCTTCTCCGATCGCATTCCTAATTGCTCTACACCTTGTCTACACCGTTGGCGGTGGACACGACAAGCAGAAATATAAGATCTACATCAATTCCAGTGGTACGTGGGATTATATGCTTATTTTAACGGCTTACGACCCTCTATCAAACCATTAGCAAATCAATAGAAACCTTCGGCGCTTGTCGGCGGCAATCACCATCACTTCCCCCGTTGGCTGCTCCCGACTACCATTGGCAACGATGTCGGACGACGAATCTACGCAGCCTCGAAGACGCCGTGTGCAGCGAGCGTGTGATGTATGTCGAAAACGGAAAAGTGAGCAAATAATGCGCCTAGGGAGCGTCAGCACTCACGTGGTCCCGCAGTGAAATGTAGGTCCTTTGCTTCCAAAACGCGCGCATCTGACAGCCTGCAGGTGACGGAGACTCCATTAAAAATGAGTCTTGCTCGTTCTGCGACGAATATCACCACGAATGCACGTATGTGGGGGCTTTACAGGTTCGTAAACGCGTCTATACTTTGTTGTCACGTCTTGATGCAATTTTCCTACGTAGAAAGGACCTACAAAGGAATACGTGCGCGAACTTGAGACAAAAGTAGACAAGTTGAACAAACTTCTTATGCATGTACGTCTGGATACTTGTGCTTTCCCAAACTCTGACTAAATCATCGCACAGTACATGTCCGAGAAAGAGATAGATATGGCTTTGAAGGGCCCTTCGAATGGACCCAAAGTTCCTTCGACCTCAAGGTCATCGCGCGATGAAACCCCTTCTACGAAGATTTCCGCGTCGTCGAGTAGGACCTCAAGCGATGGCGAGAATCAGCAATATAGAAAGGAGCTCCTAGACGAAGACGTAACATACATGCAACTCGCTGCTCGCATGTCGCGTCTCAGTTTTGATGCGCCATCATTTCGCTTTTATGGTCAGGCTGCAGGTTTCGGTCTAGTCAAGGCTGCTGTCGAGGTGCGACATAGATTCGACAGCAATATCCACCAGAATCTTGGTCATCGGTCACGACCGCAATACTCGACCATACAGCCCGTGCGTCTTCATTCACCTTCATTTTATGAGACTACGATGAAAGTTGCCAGTGGGAACTTGAGACTTATGCGGCTGAGAGACCAGCACGGACCTCGTACGTCTTCCCTGAGGATACCATCCTGCGTCAGCTCGTCGGGCTGTACTTCGCCCAAGAAAACATGATCCTTCCCGTATTGCATCGCCAAATATTCGAGCGTGATCTGGATGCCCATCTACACGAGACCGATGTTATCTTCGGCGGAGTGGCAATGCTCGTGTGTGCCATTGCCGCTCGGTTATGCAATGCTGCTAGTTTGAGACTGCTTGGGTATGAAGACAACGCACCATCGCTCTCAATCGGATGGAAATACTTCAGCCAAGTGCCATTCCTCGATAGGAAGGCCATAACGTTCCCGGACTATCGCGTTGTACAATTCTGCGCTGTGAGATTTAATATCCCTTTCTTTCGGCATATGCTTACCACCGTAATTGCGTCTAGTTGTACGCGTACTTTATGGGCGGCACTTCCCTTCCCCAAGTACCATGGAATGTGATAGGGACTGGGCTTCGAATAGCGCAGGAATTAGGCGGCCATCGCCGTAAGTATAGTCAAGGCGAGATGCCCACTGTCGAGGACGAATTGCTTAAGCGCGCGTTTTGGTGGGTACCCTTCTCTCCTCAGCGTAACGCCTAGTGGCTTTCATTCACAAATGAGGCAGGTCTCTCTACTTCCTCGACCGCGAAGGAAGTGCTACTTTGGGACGGCCTTGTGGCCTTGCGGATCAGGAGTGAGTTGTTCACCTTATGCATTGTGGTTATGCCGAATTGACCCTTCCAGTATCGACGCAGAGTTCCCTGTTGGATGCGACGATGAGTATTGGCAGTGCGTGGATCCTAGCCATGACTTCAAGCAGCCGGTTGGAAAGCCATCCTATCGAACGTATTGGACATGCCGTCTGCAACTCACTCTACTGCACTCGTCGTGCATGAAAAGAATTGTACGTCCAACGAAAACAGGCTCGCCGGCACTTATAATCGTTGAAATTCTGGTAGTATGCAACGGCGAAGGCCAAGATCGACCTGGGGATTGCGGAACAGGAGAAGCAGCAACAAATCGTGAGCGAGCTTGACTCAGCTCTCAACGCATGGGTGGACTCTATTCCCGAGGAACGTAGGTATCTTTTATGTCCGAGTTGCTCTTTCGTTTCGTATGCTGACGCCCACCCAGTGCGTTGGGACCCCAATCGAAGGGATGAGACTCTTTTCAATCAAAGTGCGACACTTTATATCGCGTATCTATTATTTTATTTCTTCTCGTTAAAGAATCGTCGAGGCTTACCGTTGTCGCAAGGTATTACTATCTCCAAATTCTCATACACAGACCATTTATCCCCGGACCGGGTCGCAAGTCTGCATTGTCGTTTCCGTCGCTCTCTATATGCACAAACGCAGCGCGCTGCGCTTCGCATGTCATAGAGACGGTTACAACCCGTGGTTGGCCCAACTCGTTGAGCGGCGTGCGTCCAGACTCTTGTGCCGTCGGCATGTCTTAATGTTTCCTTCCCTTTTCTAGATGTCTGCTTTTGCATGCGCTATCGTACTTGTGCTCAGCTTATGGGGCGGACAGCCCCCGAGTGCGACCAGTGCGACTGTACTGAATACGAAAGGTCTGGGAGATATTTACAGATGTATGGACTACCTCCAGTGGCTCGAAGAACGGTGTGTTCTTCCGTCGAGTTTTTTTACGCCCCGCTTAAACCTGGCGGCATTTTTCTTAGATGGCACTATTGTGGTCGTTTGTGGTAAGCTCACACCCCTTCTATACCTTCCATAGGCTTCGTTTTGCCCAAATGCGGCGGGCACGCACCATCACAATCCCTGCTTGTGTGCTTGCAAAACCTCACGAGCCATACGTTTTTTCAGGGACGTTCTACACGAGCTTGTTCTAGTCGGAGACCTACCAATACCTGATACGGGGCGGCAGTCAGCGATGGCGACTAAGCGGCGGCGAGACGATGACGAATTCGAAAGGGAGGGCGTCGCCTCAAGTAGAGCCACTCCACAACGAAGGGGCGCTCACCCAGAGGCTTCGCGAAAGACCTTGGGAGAAGGAAATCAAGGGCGGGGTCATTTTGAACAGATGGTTCCCCAAGTGTCCCCCCTTCCTATGCACAGCGATGACCTTGGTAGGCTAAGCTTTGATGAAGGAAGCAGAGAGGCGTCTTTCGCATTGCGAGGGGAGTTTTTGGGGACTGAGGGGCAACAGCAACAATGGTTTCATGAGCATGGAGAACCGTCAGCGGCGATGGGTTACCAAATGTCTTTCCAGGCACAAGATAATGTGTATGACGAGGCGCATCATCGCCAACGCCTCGGCGCCTCTTCTCTCAACCCTGCGTACGGCGGATCAGGCGAACGTCGTCCCATGGGAAATGTGGTATCGGATAGCGAGCAGACGGTGCGTACCACGAGGTTGTGGGATACGGCGCCCTCTGGGTTCGGGTGCGCCATTTTTGCCATTTCTTCCTGTGGATCCACTTGCTGATTTGAGTTTCTAAATTCGCAGGATACATGATTGGAATGCGTATATAAGCACTGCAAACGATGAGCGGAGATCCTCGTCAACGCAATACGAGAATCAATGGAGCAACGGCTAGGATATCTTGATTGTTATTTTCCGCAACTATGGAGGCTCTGGACGATTATCCAATTTTGAATGTTAATGCTTGCTCTTACAAGGAGTTTTCACAACATTTTTTCTTTCTTTGCAGCGAGGGATGATAACGCGTGGTAGACTTTTCCACCATGGGGTTCTTTGCTTTCCTCTTCGAGACGCTGTATCGTGGTGCCGGCTTCTCGGCAATGTAGTGGCGCCGTGTTGCATTGACTACCAAACGGAGACTCAACGGTGGCAGTACTGGTTGCTGTGCACTGCACGGACAAGACGTGGTGAATAATGCGATTTCTTATCGCTGATCACTCGTTCAACGTTGTGTACCACTGTCAGGTACCCAGAGGGCTGAAGCTCTGAGACGTCAGTCCGCGAACTTAATTCAGTGGCAACGATGGCATGCTGCATGTAGCTATACAAAGGCTCTTAGGGATCTGGAAACTCCTTGAAGCAAGGGGTTCGTGCCAGAGCAGCGGCCTGCCGGCTCGCGTAGAGCACAAATGTATTACTTTGAGCACATCTTTCTAAGAAACCGATACCGATTTCTCACGCTACGTAAGCAGATCGCCTCACATGATTTAGTACTGTTTACAACTGGTTCACAAGTTTGGCGTGGACCTGCACCAACAATTGTTTCCAGTAGTTATCAAAACGGAGGAATGCATAAAGAGCTATCATAATTCTGTCATGTGCAGCATATATTCAACAATGATATCTAGTTTTTCAAAAGTCCAATGGTCCTTATCCCAGTAAACGACAACGAAGATGTTGGGCAGTGACGATTCCACCGAGATGCGATAATATGGGAAGAGAAGTACGGCGTCAACTGCTACTGTAGGGCTACATATACAACGGAAAGCGACAAAGAGCAGCTGATAAACGACGAGTTACTTACGAAGAGCTAGACTAGGGTAGGGTTATGGAAACTATCTCGACATACTAACGTATTCGAGGTGTACGGATGAAAATATACATTACAGCGCATCGATATCGACCACGCATTATATTTATATGGCAAGAGGAAGGCTTTGTGAAGAGCGATGAAAGACGAGGAAGTGCATAAGTGAGACCAGTGTAAAGGGAAGGCATTCATAGCATGGGCGAACCCCCGTGCGAGGAGCGTGTGTGTGTGTGCGATGACTTGCTCGTCCTTTGGTTTCCTCGGACTGCGCGCCGGTTCTCGACCGGAAATTCGCACTTGAGGCTTCGCTTGGCGCACTGACTATAAGGAGAAGAGTCAGCCATGAAATTAGAGTTCAGAGGTTTCCCACGCCATTAAACCTCGGAATCATGCGAAGAATGATGGAGCAGTAGGAGTAAATGAATTGGATGGATGGATGGATGGATAGCACACGCATCGCCTGGCCGAGGTACAAAGGGCCGATAAATGAAGGAGAAATGTGGATGAGGACTTACTTGCAGGTGGGGTCCGCGGTTTCGTCGACGGGAGGACCGCACGCAATTTTGCGCGCACGACAGAAGAGGCAGGCCAGCGCCTTGTTGCCAGCACGACGACTAGTTGACTTTGAGGACGAAGTCGATGCCAGGGAGGCGTTGCGGGCCAATGGACTCGTAAAGTGACGGTTTGAACTCGCTGGAGACGTCGATTGCGTCTGGACCAGTCCAGTAGGCGATATCGGATGATGGGAGTCAGGTGGTGATGAGTATGTTGACGTAGGATTGTCCATCCGCCTGAAATCCGTGTTGACGAAAAGCTTCGAATCGACGACGCCTGGGGCCCGCCCGGCGGTAGCGCTCTCGTCCGCGCCGCCGAAATGACTGAGAAAGTCGCTTGGTAGTTTCCCAGAGGGTTCCAGGACCGTTGGATATCCCTGGGCGTCCAGGTTGTTGCCCGTAGACGACGAGGCGTAATGCGGGTCCAAAACCGTGGAACATGGTTCCGCGTCAACGTCATGAGCGGCACTGTGGGACGACCCAGTTGCTCTTGGTGCAACGTAGTGGGGGTGGGGAATGCTTGTGGACAGGTCTGGCAGGCTGGGCTGCGATGGAATCGTCTAGAGGGCTTAGGGTGAGCGCACTGCTAAATAGAACTACAAAGGCACTTACAGGTGCTGTCTCAGGATAGTACGGCGTGACTGACGGCACAAGTGCATCGCCAGTGGGCATCACAAGAGCCAATGTGCGCCGAGGCGCCCCATAATAGATTGAAGCCGTACTGTCGGTGTATGGAATAGTGTGTGCCGGAATGGGCGGCTCTGAAGTCGGATCCGTTGACGTGGTAAAGTGATAGTCGGGGGGACAAGCATCCGGGAAGGTGGCATAGAACAAGTCGTCTTGCTCCTTGAGCGTCTGCGCAAAAGCTGAAGAAGGTACAGCATCATGGCCGGAGGTCTGTGAAGTGCCATCAAGGCGCGTTGCAATCACGAGTCGACTTTGCGCACCTCGAAGGTTTGAATGGAAAGCCCGTAATGACTGTCGTCGGTATGAGTATACGGCAGCGCCGCGTCGCGAGGGCTCAACGTGGATCCCGCGCCCGTAGACTGAAACGTGGATGGGGGGCGTGTGTGAGCAACACGAGAATCCGAGTACTGGTCCATAAGATTATAGAGGCAAAAATGTGGGGCTCAGATTAAGTCGAGGGCATCCAGAGTCTGGCGGGTTAGAGTTAAGTAGTTATGGAAGCGACCCTGAGTCCGGGAAATTTATTTCTAAAGATCCTCGAACCCATAGAACCGGGTGCTTTGGGAAGAAAGAACTGAACCAACCTGGAATCAACACTAAACTGACATATCGGGCTTCAATTGAATCCGAGATCTGGCGGAGGACTAGCCGCTTTCGTCGACTCCAAACCACAATTGTCAAGTATCGGACACTGGAAACCCAGCCACTTGACGACAACATAGACTGGCCATAGATTGGTCAGATATCCTCAACCTGTTCGATGAGGAATACCATGTAAATTATCGGCTTTTCGAATACAGGGCGGGACATCTCGGGGTCTGATCGCGTTCAAGGGTCGCTGTTGCCAGTGGCGCAGTGCGGCATAGCTGTGAAAGGTTTAGTGCTATCCCGTTTTGGTCAGAACAATACGACTTTACACCAAAAGAAATGTAGGAAACACAAGCTTTACGTGAATGCGCCAACATCTGCGTCCTTCCTTGCCAAACGGGATCATTTTCGGAACGATCTGACTGGGGCTTGAAGCTTGAAGCCTGACCGTTCAGTTCAAGTTCAGTTTCAAGAGAGCACCTGAAGATGCGAGGCAACGTATACCGGGGAACAGAAGCAAGATTTGCCCGCATTGTGTGGTTTGAAGTTTGGAGGCTGTTGTAGACCCGAATTGTAATTTCTTGGAGCGAATCACAACTCAGAAAAGCCGCAGGCGCAGTGATGGATTGCTACACATAGGTCTGACTGCCCTTGAGTTGCGTATGAAGTTGCCATAAGACTCGCCCGACCTATGGCGCGTCACCCTGAAGCGCGAGGTCAGACGTAAGGGTAATGTTCGTGGGCGCGTTTGATATCGACCAAGCACAATGCTCACTGAATCACATAAAGGGCGTGGTTATCCGCAAAGGGAAAGGTCGAATTTTGGACATACCTCACACACAAAGACCAAGGGCCTAATATAGTGAAGGGCAGACTCTGAAGGGGTAGATGAGGGTCAAGTGCGTCTACCGAGCTGCACCGCAGGGGCTAAACCCACTGACATGCACCCATCACTCGCTGGCGCTCCATGGGAGAATCAGATAGGACGGAAAAGCGAGACGGTGAGGAGCAGATTTCTACAGTATACTGTCAAGCAGCATATCAGGAGCATTGCTACAGTGACAGCGGGCTGCTCATGCGCGTGAGTATGTACGTACAGGATGTAGATGGATTATCGACCGATTATCCGTGGAACAGCGAGCAATGTATTGCTCCAGGCAACTAAAGCCGTATCCCAAGCCCTCACTTTATAGATCGATATACGATGGCGTGAGCGGTCGTGGTCGGATTCTTCAAGGATAATCCCAACTTGATCAAGCTGGATGGGCGTTAGTTTTGAATAGAGAAGATGCCCAGAATACGCGGCAGATTATTCCAGCGATACAACAACCCTTCAATATGGTGTTGTGGTCAGCCATAGACATTCGCATAGGTCGACGTGGGGTCGATACTACTTCGTCGATTGGGACTGAGAGGTTGTAGAGTTGCAAGAACGAGCTCCATCTGAACGCCTGTAGCCTTCCAAGCTTACTGGGAAGAACAACCCAGGCAAAACAGCTCTGTGCTTGTGCTTGAGAACAGTAGCTGCAGCCTGCCAAAGCCCTTCATGGTCAGAGAAGGGCTAGTGGCGACGCGGCTGATCACCGGCAGGCCCATTATCGGACCGATGATCCGAGCCATGGCTTGGGGAAGCAGCACTCTGCCTCGTACTTCATCGGACACGCGCCCTCGTTGCGGACACTCTATCATGGCCAAGAAAGCAGTTGCAGAAGAAACGGATTATTTTGTTCTGCACAGAATTATCCGCTACGTCGCCAAGCTATCCTCAGAGGCATTCTTCAGCGAAATACGGGTTATTGGAGCAGAGAATGTGCCAAAAGTTGGGCCTATCATCCTGTGCGTTGCATTTCATAACACACTTCTGTTCTCTGATTTTTGCTTTCTCCAGTGCTGCGACGCATCATAACATGATGCTGGATCCCGCAGTGTTGTGTACGTTGGCGACCTCCCGACCTGTCATGCACAGTATTTACCCCCTTCCCAGCTACTGCTTTCCCTCACGACCGTATTCTGCACTATTGGAGTAAAGGTAGTCATGCCCTGTGCTAGCCCATCTCTATCTGATACACTCCTATAGCTAGTCTATACGCAAACCCAATCATGCGCTACATCCTACTGTCCACTGGCAACATCCCTGTTGACCGCAAAGCCAAGGACCGCTTGACCCTTTTCGATGGCACATTTACGGCCCTTTCCCAAGGAGGCGCGGTCGCTCTCTTCCCTGAAGGCACTAGCTACACAGAGCCTCGCATCATGCAGGTCAAGGACGGCGTCTCATGGGCATTGCTCGAGTTCAGCAACTGGTTGGAGAAGCACCCGGAAAAGGATCCAGGGCGTCCCGTCTACGTTATTCCTACGGCCATGGTCTACACCAACAAGTCAAAGTACCGCAGCAGTGTTGTTGTCGAATTTGGACGGCCCATCTCATCTGAAGAGTACATGGCTCAATTTCGTGCTCCCGACGAAGGCGCTACTCGCGCAACCGCCAAGGTGGTAACTGGCGTAATCAAGACGCAGCTGGAAGAAATGACAGTGAATGCTCCTGACTGGTGAGTGCGAGCACGCCTGTCTAAGGACCTTAATCATTCGGTCTATCGAAGGGACACGCTCTATGCCGCTAGAATGGCCAGAGATCTTCTTTGGGAACAGGATGGATCCATTCCCCTCGAAGAGTTCGTTCACATATCGCAGACGTGAGATACTTGCTCTATACCTTTTGTCGGCTATAACCTCATCTCCTTCAGCATTGTCGATCTATTCTGCAACGACGACGCAACCACCAATATGGTAGCCACTCGCCGCGCCTTGACAGAGTACTACTCGCTCCTCCAGTCGACCAACCTCACGAACTCTCTTCTCACGTCTCTACCACTCCCGCGCACATTGGATCCTCGGGTTCCTACGCCAATTCCTAGTCGCCTGTACACACTTCTCCTCTTATTCAGAGATTCCCTTTCGTCAGTAGCCCGTCTTCCTTTTTTCCTTTTTCCAGTTGTTGTACACATGCCTGTATATATCATGGGCCGCCTAGGGGCCCGACTGGTCGACAACGAGGAAGAAACTTTGGCGCAGAACAAGGTCGTCTTCGGTCTTCTCACGATAGCCATGGTATATCCTGCCTCATTTTTCTTCCTGTGGGCTCTGTTCTGGTACACCCGTACCGGCGCAGTGGCCGCTTTCGCGTTCCTTGCGCTATTCGCAACGTACCACAACAGAATGATTAACGGTCAGTCCTCTCGCATTGCAGCTAAATTTTGCTGAACGTGTTTGTAGATAACTATGAACAGTATGTTGGAGACCTATATTTACTATTCGATGCTCACCTACATATAGCGCAAAGCGCCTCGTTGCCACTTGGCGCATTCTCATCGGTGTATGGGCACCCAAACGCATGGACCTATCCCTCAATGCATTGGCTCAGTATACAACCCCAGTGCTGCCCAAGGAGAACCCGTGGATTGAACGTCCCAAGAAGGAGGAAGAGGCCTCGACGCCTGTGCAAGACCTCCCTAAACTCCTACCGGACGACCCAAACCTATTGGTCAACGAGCCTCCGGCTAAGTTGCGCAGGAAGCGTCGCCCACAGACGCGCCGTATCATGCGCCATCTCCTCCGTGCCCGTGTGGAAGCGGTCAAGGCTGTAGCAAGTCTGTTCGACCAGCTGGAGCGCAGTGGATCTGCGAAGAGGTTGCGGTCCAGCGCACACTTGGCAAGGCGCTTCGGGTGGATGGATGGTGCGCAGGGCATGCGGTCGGCGGCAGAGGTCATCCAGTATCTCATCGTTCGAGGTGCAAAGATTCCTGCGATTCGTTCATCTGCGGATGATGCGGATTGGGTTGCGCTAAGTAGCGATGGAGAGGGTACTTCGACTGCGTACGAATCTAGCACGTATTAAGAGACGGTTGTATTTGTTATGACCTGATGTATCGGTACTACATATATGCACGAAATCTGCGAGTGCTATAAGTCTGAATCTGCCTTCAGTGATCTATCCGCAATGTCTGGGCTACTCTATTGGCCGTGCAAACGTTGTCGGCCACTATCTCACGAAGACCGAAGACTGGGTAAAGGTATATTATATAGCTAACGATATCTTAAGAGACGGTCTTCTTTCGCCACCTTTAGTAAGGGACTGTGAACAGTCGGCTGAGTAGTTTTGTTAGGCTCAGTACAAATCTCTGGCTTCTGTGCATTCGTCTCTATTATGTCTGACAGGTCAAGGCGCCACCCGCTGGCCACAAGCGCGCCGTTTGTCGGATACCTTTTGGCAACTTGCCTGAGTGGGTCGCGTCGGTGGCCGTCGCTAGACACAGGTGGCACTAGGCACTTCGCTGTGTCAAGTTGTGGTTTGTGCAGGGTTTGTGTCGGGGCAATTCGCCTCCTGAGCCTGACGTTGGTCGGGGATTGTGTACTGATCCTGCCAAGAGACTGAGTGATTGCTCCCCACAAAGGATTTGAAAGAAAACGACGGCGATCAGAGGTTCGCAAAGTGTTCAAGCGTTCTCGGGAATCTTGGGTTGGTCCGACCGAAGGCGCGAGCTCAGGCGGCGACCTTGGCATCGATAGCCTGCCGACAGGAAGATATGCAATCTCTGCTTCCTTGTTACAAAGGAAGTTGAGAACAAGCGACGCGTGCCACTGGAATTTGTAGTGCGCCCTCTAGGTCGGCCCAGGGTCGACCATCACGTGGGGGCTAAACTTTACCTTTACCTTTTCACCCTACGCACCCAATCTCCAAATTTTCAAAGCCCGCATCGCAACGGGCCAAGTATGCGCTATATCGAATCTTTTGGCCAAAGATTTTCGTTCCGCGGAACCAGGTGAGAAGACGCTCGCGAGAGGCTACCCCATTTGGTTCCGGTCCGACTGAAAGGGAGCATCAGCAGCAAATCAGCAGCGGGTCGAAAGTTGATGTTGGCTGGGAACAAACCCCAGACAAACCCTGAGAATGCCCGATTCCCGGACGCAAGGGTGGACCACATGGGCGCGCGCCGCCTGTATGAGCTCACGGTATATGTGCCAGCCACCCCCGCCCTGGAGTGTACTTAATTCAGGCGTTGGGCCCCTCGATCTCAAGCTTACATTCAATGTACTTTGCCCAAACAAGGTAAGTGAGCAAGTCTTATGCAAGCAATGCTAACAATTATGCGTCACAATGCTTCTCTCTTGATGGCCATTGTTCATAGCTCTTTATCATCGCTCGCTGCTTTTTCCCGATTGCTCCTTCGCACGCGCACGTTGAGCTAGTCGTAATATTTCGAATCTTTCCAGTGCGTGGGTGACGCTAAGGGACACCACTTATTGCTGGCCCGAGATTTGAGGGGACTCGATCCAAGCCTTGACATAAGTATGAGTGCCCTCGTTTATGGAGTTTGGACAAACATATTGCGGTGTCTGGGTCGGCGCGTTTACTTCGACCGCTAGCATCAGTCGCTGCATGACCCGGACAGCTAAATGATGCCTTTGTCGGATTCGACTTCAATGCCCATGTCCACCCACCCACGGCACGCCTGTCCGAGGGCGTAAAAACAAAATAAAGTTTGGTCCCCAGAAGCCGACACAGCGACGACACGCGCCCACGCGAGCCTCGAGGGGTGCATTAGTAGGGCTGACCGGAATATTTCATTTAACTTCAGGGCTTCTTCACAATTGCGCCACGTTCCCCTTCCCAATCATGAAACTGTCCTCGATGCCCATGGGCGACTATCGGGTGTGCTGGGGGTATGTATGTGGTGGAAAATTAAGACAAGAGCTGATGCGTGTGCGCTATGATGGTGTGCTGCGGCTGCGATGTTCACTCTGGCAAATCTCGACCGGGTTTTGAGTGAACCTGGTAGGGGGCGCTGACGCGCTAGAAAGGGATCGTTACGTAATGCCATCATCATCATCCCATTGTCGCGTTTGCGTGCGTGTCCAGCACATTCGAGAAGGACTTCTACTGTTAGGGCCAATCCAAGGCTAGCCTGTAACCCCGGTGCTAATGTACTTATGACTATCCATAATACGACGAACGTCATTACTGTTATAAGTGTATGCAAGCACTGCGATGTTTCGCAGACGAGAAGTTCTAGCAGTCGGGCTTCCAATCATGACTACAGCAAGTGGTCTTCAAGAATTTAGAAGGAAGGTCTGGACTCTCCTGCTTCCTTTGACGTACATAGGCAAGTTCATAGTGGCCTTCAGCCAAAGTTGTGACGCTATGCTGTATTGTGTTCATAGCAGGTTCATAAAACTTCATAATAATGGACTCAACGTCAACACCCACATATGAAGCCCGAACGCTGGTAATAAATTCCCGGGCGTCTAATTACCATTTCAAATCGTAATACACGCAGAAAAGGGAAGCGAGGTAGCTTCTAAAAGTCCCAAAAATGAACAATGTACATGTGTAGTGGTGTGGTCCAGAATTGGGGGGTTTCTAATCGCGTTTTCGGGCATTGCAGTCAATGTGGCGTCACAGCACTACTTCCTGCCCCGGGCATTCGCTACGGGGAAGTTCAGTTTATGGCCGGTGTGTAATTCATCTTTCTTACTACCTCTACTCATTCAAAAGAAAGGGTTCTAAAGCATCTTTCGTGTCTGGACTTCGGTGTGGTGGAGCGGCTGTAGGCGGATACATCCACTTCTAAGTACTTACTACACGTCTGGATGAGGAACCTTCTCCCGCAGGGCTACTGCTGTAGACTCAGAGTATGTTGTCAGTGCGCGTGCTGAACGGAGATTATTTCTGACCATTGGCTCGGTACACCAGATCACTTGAGCGCTGTAGCATGTCAGTATAGGGTCGGCCTTGTCGAACTCGTTACTTGATACGCTCTCCATCGTTGCAGACCATTGGTCAATTTTTTTTCAGGGGACGCCTCAAAATCAAATCTTTGTTGTCATTCAGATTGGTTTCTCGCTTCAGGCCTTCAGGCATCGAGTCAAAGTACGTTTTTAAAGGCCTAACATCGTAGGGAATGTGTGTAACGTCCTGTGTAGAGTGATTGCTATCCCCGGGTGGGACGAAGACAAACACAAAGTCCCGGAAGCAGAGGACCAGTAAAACCCGTTCATCCTGACAAGATGTTTCCGTCAATCCGGCGCATTAGGTACATAGTACAGCCCCAAGCCAAAAATTGCTATGAAGCCACAGTACTTTCTCACTCCTTTGGTCGGTCATTGTAAAGGGTATTCGGTTGCTTCAAACAGTGAATAATTGAATGATTACACTGCTGCAGCAATGCTCCAGCATCGAGCACCACATGAATCGACGATGTCAGGTATACCTTCAAGCAGGTATTAAGGATGCCTGACAGCCTAGACCTCGATACTTTGTCAACGTGCCATCGCTCCTGACATCAGGCTACTCGTCGAGATTTTCTGCAAAATATAAGAGCGAGAGAATAAGCCCAGCATAGTGTGCAGTAGCGTCGGCGTACATCTTCTGTGATGGGACGACGGAGGCTCACTGTGTCATTATAATTCTTGGGACGTGGTATCGAGGCGTGGGTAAACTTGAACCTATCAAAGTAAAAGCAAGATAATCTCAGGGCTCTTGAATTTTTTTTCAAGGGTATATAGCCCTCCGAGACTCGAGTGGCCGCTCTGCTCGTTGCCCTACTGCATACCACCGATGGTAACTGTAATATCGTACTTGCATGCATTCACCAAGAATATTTGGCAGTAGAAGGCGGTCCGATAAAAAGAAAAAAGGAAACTCTCAAAGGTGACGTTGCGGGAATGCAAATCAGTACGGGATGGAAGCGCGAGTGAAGAGATGGACAAGCCTGAAGTCCCGAAGCTCGTAACGATGACCGACGCCAATCCGGCGAAAGGTCATATCAAAGTATGAAAGCGTGCTGTAAAAGCTGCTGGACCATACTGGGTCTGTGACTACGTCTCATGGTGACGGTGAGCAAGTAGCCGGTGTTTGCCGGTAGCCTACTTCGATCATCTTTCCTTCTACATATACAACAGGCCTTTTCTCGACATCTGTTTCTCTTCCTCGGTCAAGGCGCATAAGTAATCATGTTGATGGTTCGAGCAACATATTTTGCAATCCACTGAGTTATTCTAGTAGAAGGCCAACTCGTAAGGTTCGATTAGTTATAAACATATCTGGATCTACATCATTAATTGTACTCGCTTGATGCAAGAAATAGAATCCTCATTTGGAGTGACTCCGATGCGTGCGTATCTACTCTTAAAGAGGCAGGAGTAAATATGGCTCGGTGTGTACTCTACCATCAGTCTATGGTCGTTGTTACACAAACCTATAAGCCATCCAGGCCGAGTACCAGTCATGCTAACGTCTGATGCTTCTTATCCTTTGGTAACACTAAACATATATAGGGACTTATAGGACTACGACATTTATATCTTTGTCTCCAATTCTCCACGCAGTCCCTGCACCCAATGTAGATCAAACTTTTCGCTTGGCCTAACACACGACCATGCCGCATATGTGCCGCATAGTGAATTAACTTGAAAATCTCGTGCCTCATCACATCGTCGGCAGCACTACCGAACAGAGTTTCCCGTTGCCTTGATGCGACTGCGACTCGCTCTCTTGCTTTATTTCTATTCCCAATGCCGCTACGATAAAGTTTTACGCGAATAGATGATTGATATAGCTGCACCATAGCGCACTGCAGCAGTTCCATCAAGATATATCACGGTGCGCAAGCCAAGCTTGAATAGTCACACCGAAGAGAATGGAGAGCACGAACGTTTCACTCTATGCCTTGACCGGACAAAGGGCAATTACTCCCGTCTAAACGCTACCATCCCTCCATATTGACATCAGCTACATAACTGGTCACCCTGCGCGATGTGCACAAGTAAGACTTACATAACTGGAGCCCCTTGGTGTCTGAACCTGAAGCAGAGCGAACTATGCGAACATCGAGTATGTCAAGAACGTACTGCGTGCAGTTTCTTCCATTTGGAGGGCCTTGGATTAGACGCATCGTTGGTAAAATCGGTAGAAATATCGAGAGGCCGAATTTATTGAGATCAATGATTCCCTTGCGTCCGGCTCGAACCCATGCCTCTGCGCCGCTCCCCCACATTCCAAGCCACCTCAGTTTTCACGCAAGAGTCGACGTTCGCAGCCTGATTCAATCTGGGATAAAGACTGGCGGTATCCAACGGCCGAGCCTTATAATCGTCGTTTCATTGTGTTATTCTACAATCATTAGTACATATCCAAGCCTCAACACCTCCGACAATGTTCATGAGAATCAAAAGCACCAATCACAGATACCAGTAAGTATATTCCAAAGCTCACAATCCAATTAGTGTCCAATGCTATACAAGCTCAGCGCGCGCGTAGTACCGTCCGCCTGGGGCGCGAACAAGTAGTTCAGCACGCCCGCAAGCCGAAGACCCCCTTGGGCCAACATCTTCTCAATGATCCACTCGTCGTGGATGACTCCGGCGTACTCCGGCGTGTCGAGCTCTAGGTACTTGGAGGGAGGGCGTGCGTCGGCGGGAAGGTCATCCAGCACTGCCAAATCCTCTTCAACAGTCGCATGGTCATGATGGTGTTCCGACCTTCCATCGAGCCTGCTGCTCTTGTACGGTTCCTCATCGAGCGCCTTCGGCCAGATAATGTCACAGTTCAACGGGTGGATGTCCTTGGCCCATGCATACGGGCAGATGATCGCGTCGTCCGTCTTCTGCGGTGGAGCGGGGGAAAGCCATTGCCACATCTGCAGCGCAAAGTTCGGCAGGTAGGTCAACGCGCTGGGGACGATGGGATCCTCTGCAGCTTCGGGAGAAGGGCAGCTCAGCCAGTCGTCTAGCTCGTTGTTCCATTTCCCAAGTATGCCTTGCCATACGATGCGCCGAATGTACGGGTCGTAGATAGTTTGGCGCAGGTTGAACTCGACTTTCGGCAGTGGAAGAGGTCTGCTGTAGTTGGATGGGATGGTTCGAAGGGATTTGGCAATAAGGGTCGAGTCCCAAACGGAATGGAGGTCTGGAAGTGAATTCGTCAAAGATTGTTATTATGCACACACAAAAGCACGTACTGGTTGAACGTCCATCGAACGCAACCTTCACACTATTGCCGCCACGGTCGCGTCCGGTGAGATGGAGAGGTTGATGAAGGTCGCCAATAAAGTGGACTAGAAACTTGAGAGCTTCGTTGGCAGTGTCATGGTCTCCACCAAGGCCGGATTCCTGGGCCGAAACGAATTCCTCGACCAGGTCGGACGTGTTGCGAATGCCGCTGAGAACGTTGATTTTGTCGTTCTCCCAGCCTTTGGCACCTGGGAAGAGACATAGCTGCGAGGGGTGGTCCGCTATGGCACCGACATAGTGTAGAGGCGCTGACCAGCGCATGCGGTATTTCCATCGGTCTGCCCAAGTTGCAATGGGCGCGAGGTGGCACTGCGGCTCGTCTGACTTCGGGGACGTGAAGTTGAGGACATCGCATATGGTAGGGAGGACGTCGGGGTGAAGGTGCATCTGCGCAATGGTCGCGACAATCTCATGCCCTTGAGTCTAATTAGGGCAAGATACTATGCAGGGAACCAAGGCGTACCAACTGCGCCCCAGGCGCGCACAGCGGGCGCAACGACGAGAAAGGCGGCGGCGGGTGCGACCGACAAGAGCTTCATGGTGACAGTCAGGAAGAGGACAGCACAGTGGCAGCACAGCTCTCCTATTCGGGCGCGTCTGCCACGTGATATCATCATCAATGACGATCGCGCCTGATCGCAACTTTTGTCTTTTACCACCATTTTTCTTCATCGCCGTCTGCAAAATGTTCAAATTCGGGTTCGAAATCGACGAGACAGACGAGGAAATATCGGGCCTTGGGTTCGAGACTACGTCGTCCGCGCAAAAGAAAGATAAGGCAGTCGAGGAGCAGCCATACCAGGAGATTTCATTGCAGCGGCTGGTGCGTGTCTACGCATTTCCTGATATTCCGACTGACCATGACAAGATCAGCTGGACTGCCTACCGCCGCTGATATCGAGCTCACCCCTTCCAATCCCGCTTTCTGAAGGAGGCCGTGTCACATTGTCCCGACGAGATCTCTTCGACGCGCGATTCCAAGTCATCAATGAGGAGGACGACTCTCAGAAGGACGCCGGTGCCGGGTCTCTCGAATTTCTCGATGCACCGTCAGATCTTGTGCATGGTGTATATGAGGGTGGTCTCAAGACGTGGGAGTGTAGCCTGGACCTTGTAGACTACCTTACTGCAGAAGCTCTTCAACAGAACCTTCGCGGCAAACGAATCCTAGAGGTATGGGTGCTCATTAGGTCGCGACACGACCTCATCTCTTGATAGGTTGGCTGTGGTACTTCTGTACCATCCTTGTACATCCTTGGCAAGCTCTTCTCCGAGCCGTCGACCGACCTCCACACCGAATTGCATCTACAAGACTATAACACGTCTGTTTTTGAGCTCATCACCTTTCCCAATATCATCATAGCATGGTGTATGGCATTCACTGTTGTCTTGTTTTGCCGCTGACATCTCGCGTAGACATGTCTCCTGCGTCCAAAGAGTTTCGTGAAACAACGTCCGTCATAGAAGACATCGACAGCGAGCTCCCACCGGCCGATAACTCAGAACCTGCCGACATACCCGTAACTCCCGCGCTCAAAGCAGCCTTCCTCGAATCCTTGAAGACCCATTCTATCTCGCTCAAGTTCATAGCCGGAGGCTGGTCCTCGTTCACTGTCGAAAAGCCCTATCATGTCGTCCTATCTTCCGAGACCATATACCACCCCGAGAGCCTCCCATTCCTTGTCAAGCTCCTTGGTGCTGCCACAGCACCCTCCACAACTTGCCTTGTCGCCGCCAAGGTACTCTACTTCGGCGTTGGCGGGAGTGTTACTGCGTTCTGTGAGGCCGTCACAGCCGCAGGTGGCCAGGTCAAGACAGTCTGGGAGAAGACGTCCGGTGTGGGCAGGAAAATTCTGCAGCTCAGCTGGCCATAACTTTACAATGTAACATTCGCTATTTGTACCTCAATATCGACCGTCCGCTACGACGCTAGGCTACGCCCTCCATCTAGCGTGATGACCTGGCCATCGACGTACGACCCAGCTGGGCTCGCCAGCCACACTGCCGTTCCCGCAATGTCCGTCGCATTTCCCGCCCGTTTGAGTGGAACGAACTGTACATTCTTTGAGATAAGTGAGGTTGGGTCCTTGGGGTCGTTCATCTCGCTTTCAAAGTAACCTGGGGCGATGGCGTTGACGCGCACACCGTGGTTTCGAAGCTTGCTTGCGAGGACGCGTGTGAGGTGGTTCACTGCGGCTTTGGAGGCTTGGTATGCGGGGATGTACGTGCGTGGATCAGCTAGCTGGCCACCCATGGACGAGATGTTGATGATACGCCCGCCTGTGGGGGATGCAGCTAGCAAATGCAGAAGCCCAGCGGATAAGAAGTAGATGGGCTCAACGTTGGTGTGGAAGGTGTCTGACCAGGTGGTGTGCAGAGATCCTAACATGGCTTCCTGGAGTTTTTCGACGGGCAGTTCGAAGGTGGATGGAGGGTCTGGTCTGCCGATTCCTGCGTTGTTGATGAGGACGTCGAGCTTTGGGTTTTCTCCTAATGCTTCAATGATCTTCTTCGCTGCGTCGGGCGATGTGACATCGACTGGGACGCTGCGAAGGAGGTCAGCGCCATATGAAGTATTCAGAGAGCGAGACATACGCAATGACGCTTCCTTCAATGTCTTGAGCTGCCTTCTGCAAGACTTCGGCTCTGCGACCAGTAATAATGACTATATTCATCAGCATAATTGTCGTCGACCATCGGAGTACAAACCCACCTTTAGCACCGTTCGCTGCGAAGGCTCTAGCCATGTGCAGTCCAAGGCCCGTACCGCCCCCAGTAACGACAACAGTGAGACCTTTGACACCAAAGAGGTCGTTGAGGCTGGACATGATGGGAGGATTAGACTAACTCTGTAAGGCTTCGGTTCGTGTTCTTGTACTGCAACAAACAAGGCAGCTGACGTGCTCACCCACTCTCTGGTCCGGCTCGGCAATTAGGGCGTCAAGTTGATGTGGTCAGAGCTAGGCGAATAACCTGGTAAGCTAACATTAGTTACCTTGAAATACTCTGTATGTAGTTCAGGAAGATTGCGATTCGTTGTTGATAAAGGCGGGGTGAGGATAGGTTACTCTGAAATTCAGAATGAGGACTCTGAGGACATCAGTGCTCGAATATACTAGTAGGTCGCAGTCGAATGTTTGTGATCCAGCAGGCAGCGCATTGAAGGCGGCATTCCTACAAGAGTATATGCGCAAGAAATGCGCTACCCCGGACGAAGTTGCTAGCACGTGGAGCTCAATTCACTCTTAATGAATGACCGGACGCGTTCGTTGGCTTCTTCCCGTCACCATGGATCCTGAAGACGCGCTTTTGACCACTGCACCTACCTCTCCCTTCGACAGTGATTTGGACGTCGACTCTCTGGACGGCATCGACTTGGATTTATTGGACGAGGCGATGGAACGCGTGAATGCCAGTGGCGTGCGTCCGATAGAAAGGCGCCCTCCGCTCGAGGTTATGCGGGTCAAGACGGAGGACGTCCAATGTGATAGTCCACTCGACGAGATTGACCCGAGCTCGTTGGACGACGCATTGGAGCGCGTTAAGGTCGAATCCGGAGACTCTGATCCGCTTGCTACGAGTAGAAGAGTAGCGTCTATTTCAACCACGGACATTGTGGTCAAGACGGAGGAGGTCGCAGAGGAGATCCCGAGAGTCAAGATGGAAAAGTCCACGGACCAGCCGAGTGTCAAGACGGAGGACGTACCAGACGCACTGGTCAGAATCAAGACTGAGGATGTATCGAACACACCAGCGAAAGTCAAGACGGAGCGCATAGTACCGGACGCAGTGATCAAAACCGAGATGAAGGACGAGCCAACAAATTCTAAACCAGTGGAACTCGGACCTATCTTCAAGCGACTTTGGGATATAGAGCCAGGGCACGGCCAGGACCCCGATTCCAAGGACGAGTTCGCGTCGGATGCAGGCTCGGACTCGTCTGACTGGGATAACAGCTGGGATGATGAGTGGGACAGCGATGTGGTGGCAGCCTACGACCGCGCACACGGTCCTCAAACTTTCTTCGACTTATCCAAGCTACCCCATGACATCCTCCTCGAAGTTCGTACACCTTGGACGCGCCTTGAGAATGACCAGGAATCTGACTTCAGCTTCGTCTCTAGATTCTTCGCTATCTCGACCCATTGGCCTTGTTCAATCTTGCGCAAACGTTTCCGTTTATCGAAAAGATGTTGAATGCGCGTACTGCTACTGCAGGAGGCCTCCGAGGCCGCGCGCGTGTGAACATATCTGACATGCCGCCCCCCTTCAATGGAATGTCCGAGGAGGACTGGGTGCGGCTCAACTTCGTCTTTCGATGCGACGTGCGTATTTGGTTAGGCACTCAGCCTCATTCAATGTTTTAACAACATCTACAGTTTTGTACTGGGACGCCCCGGTGGGTTAAGGATTCAGACCTGGGCGTCAAGTTTCAGCTTAGGCTTCGATGTCGGATTTGTCGACTTTGCCTTCCCAGCCAGTATGTTGTTCGTCGGTCATTACCCCACATGTTGATTTGACCATATACGCTGCAGTACCATGGACGAGCGCGATGCATTGCGCAGGGTGTCAGAGGCGTGCGGATGGGAGTCAAATGCTCTGGCCCACTTGGAAGAAAGGCTTTTGGTCCCCGCTCACACCGAATATGGTGAGTTGTTTATAGTGTTTTGCATGCATATATGCGTGACTGAATAATACGTACAGTGCCAGAACAGGACGAGTTGTTGGGCACAAGGCTAGAGCGGCGAAACCTTGTACTCGACCAGCACGTTAAAGAGCTTGAGAAGAAGCTCCTTGCTGTGCCTCCGGAGGCGCGTGAGCTAGCCTTGGAAGGCTGCATTCAAGATTTAGGGGAGATACTTGCGGTACGTGTATGGCAACCCCACCAATGTGTACTGATGTCGTGTAGCATGCCAAAAAGACGATTATGTGGAGGGACGAATACATGCAGGATCAAGAAGATGAGCTCGAGAAGATGTGAGTCCCTAGCTTTCTGCATAACATCTAATGCGAGATCCAGAGTGGCCAAGAACTTGTTCGCGTTGGGCTACGCCAAAGAAGTCCTCCACAGCCGTACTCGAGGACCGTATCGCAATATCGTGGAGGAGGTCATCAATTCGTCGATGTACCTGTACACTCGCGGGATGATACCGAGCTATGGCAAAATCTGTATGTCAAGTTGTGCGTTTTTGCTGTGTAGCTGGGCTGACACGTTTTCTTCCAGGCTGGGAGAGGGTAGCAAGAGGCGCCATCCGCATAGCCAAAGACATGCGCAAGGAGCTACGAGGGGAGTAGCAATAGCAGTCTATAGTTAGCTTCATTATGCTGCCTCCGGGTATCCATAAAGAGCCTCTGCTAGTAATCGGTATTTAATACATAGTGTTGAAGACTTGAGCTCAAGAGCCCTGTATTATAAAACAACGGATGGTTGATCAAAACTTCGAACGTCTCGACTTCAGTGGACACATTGGGAATTGAACCCAACACCTCCCGCATGCTAAGCGGGCGTGATAAACCAACTACACCATGTGCCCTGTGGATGGGTAGCAAAGACATAGATTGATCCTGACACGTGACTCGCTCATCTCGCTAAGCTACAGGGGCAGCGATGGGATAGATGGAAGGGCAGATTGGGTCAAATGAACGCATTTCCATGCTTGCCGTCGCCGTTTCGCCTGCGGGACGGCGCATGAATTCCGGATGGATTCCGAACGATGCGCCGACCACTCTGGAGCCATCGATTATCCTTTTCGCCACCCATGACTCGAAGACGGGCGGAGCTATATAATACGTGATCGCCTGCAAGTCCTGTCTTTTCACTCGTCTCCTAACCTTTTACCATCATCTCCTGCTTCCGACCAACCACAACAATGAGCTCTGTTCATCTCACTTCTGCCGATGTCATCGCCCTCGAGCACGAGCACGGCGCGCACAAGTGCGTTCTCCGCCAGCTTGCAAGATAATTTGTCTAATTCCATGTCTTGCAGCTACCACCCTCTTCCTGTCGTTTTCGACAAGGGTCTAGGCGCGATGTAAGTTGGAATTCAGCTCTTTCATGTTTGGGGCCTGGCTCACCGATGCCCCGAGTACAGCGTCTGGGACCCAGAGGGCCGTCGCTACATTGACATGTTGAGCGCCTACTCGGCCGTCAACCAAGGCCATTGCCACCCACGCATTGTTGCCACGCTCATCGAGCAGGCTCAACGCCTCACGCTCTCTTCCCGCGCGTTCTACAACTCGAGCTTTGGACCATTCGCCAAGAAGATCACTCAACTCTTTGGTTACGACATGGTCCTGCCGATGAACACCGGTGCAGAGGCCGTCGAGACCGGGCTCAAGGTCGCGCGCAAGTGGGCGTATGTCAAGAAAGGCGTCCCAGAAGGAGAGGCGATCATTCTCTCTGTTGAGAACAACTTCCATGGACGCACGCTCGGTGTCATCAGCATGAGCACCGACCCAGACTGCAGGATAGGATTCGGTCCTTTCCTCAAGGGTGTCGGTCCAGTGTTCACCGACAAGCAAGGGAAGCAGAAGACGATTCGGTATGGGAATGCAGATGATGTAGAGGAGGCTTTGGAGTTGTATGGGGACAAGGTCGCCGCGTTTTTGGTCGAGCCCATCCAGGGTGAGGCAGGGTGCGTCACTATCTCTCGGCAATCTGTACTTCAACTTACTGTTCTCCTTAGTATCGTTGTTCCACCGCAAGGATACCTGCAGCGCGTCGCCGAGCTTTGCAAGAAGCACCGTGTCCTGCTCATCTGCGACGAGATCCAGACAGGCATGTGTCGCACAGGCAAAATGCTCGCCTCCGACTGGGACAACATCAAACCAGACGTTGTTCTTCTTGGAAAGGCCCTCAGCGGTGGCCTGTACCCAGTATCCGCCGTTCTGGCAAACAAAGAAATTATGCTGTGCATCGCTCCTGGTGAGCACGGATCCACGTACGGAGGGAACCCGCTAGGCTGCGCTGTAGCCACTACCGCACTCGATGTTCTCGTTGATGAGAAACTTTCGGAACGTGCAGAGGCGCTAGGCAAGGTCTTCAGGGATTCGATCCTCGATATTCAGAAGTCGGGCAGTGAGGGAGGAAAGTTGGTTAAGGAGGTTCGCGGCCGTGGCTTGCTCAACGCCGTCGTCATCGACGAGGCGGCCAGCAAGAAGGGGAGGACGGCCTGGCAGCTGTGTCTGCTGCTTAAGAGCAGAGGCGTTCTGGCTAAGCCGACGCACGTCAACATGTATGTTCATGCGCACACCTTTCTCGTACATTTGCTGACTCCATGGTAGCATTCGCTTTGCGCCCCCGCTCGTTATCAAGGAGGAGGAGTTGAAGGAGGCGGTGAAGATCATTGGAGAGTGCTTGGACGACCTGGACAAGCTGGATGACATCCCCGGCGAAGTCGAGAGCGAGGTCGGGCACAAGGACAATGTAACCCTGTAGCTGTACTTTAGTATGTAGCAATACTTGTCGCCTAATCCATATCGTTTGGATTAACCTTGAAAGTCAGATGAGGGGAAGAAAGGATGGGTACTGCGGCGGAAGCAAGACGAAGCAGGCTCATGAGTGCCCGACTTTGATGTTGGCAATGTGCGAATATGAGGTTGGTTGTCTTGTAGAGAAATGCGGGGAAGATGCAAAGTTTGAAATTTGAAGGCTCAAGCTGGCGAGTGTAAAGAAGACAACGACGAGGTCACTATGTAGGATCAAAGACGGACCGAACAATGGCATCGGACCAGGCGTCCGCCCTTCCGTATCGCCGTGTATAGCCGTCTCTCTCTCTCCATGTTCATTTCAATGTCGAAGGAACCTTCATTTCTCTCGTTCCCACCACCATGGAAAACAAGACATGTACAGACAGTACGGTAATGGAAGAACAGCTAGGTTCTGACCCGTTGTCATATCCGGATGGCGGCTTGCGCGCTTGGCTTGTAGTCGTTGGTTGCTTCATCTATGCATGTGTCTGCATGTACGCTTTCTAAACTTTCTTTCGCTCGTGATATCTGAAACGGTGTGCATAGGTCTTATGGCTGGGTATGGGGCGTGCTGCAGGACTTTTACCATACAGAGATGTTCCCACAAGCGAATCTCGGTATCCTCACCCTCGCAGGGTGTTTATCAAGCTTTGTACGTTGGTAGTCTACTGTGATCGCGACTGGGTGGAGGTGCTGACTCTAGACTTAGATAACGCATTCTCTGTCGTACGGAACAGGTGGACTTGGGGATAGATTGTATGCCAGCAGTGTCTTCGTCTTTTTATTCACGCTCATCCCATCGCTATAGCAGGTACAAGGTAAATCCAAACAAATACTCTTCACCATCGACCTGACGGTGTAGCCCAACAGACACCCATTGCATTGGGCACCATTCTCACCATCGCAGCCTGGTTTTCCTCCGCATTTTCTACAAAGCTGTGGCACGTTTTTCTCACCCAAGGAGTCTTCCTCGGCGTGGCACAAGGCCTCACCCTTCCACTCTACATGTCCCTCCCCGCGCAGTGGTTCCACAAACGGCGCGGCTTTGCTACTGGCATTGCGACAGGCGGTTCAGGAATCGGCGGAGGGGTTTTCTCCCTTGTTCTTCGCGAGCTGTACATAGGCAGTCTCTTTTCTAATGAAGCATTACTTTCTGACTTTTGATGTTATAGACTGTCACGCTATGGGCACCGCGATGCTCTGCTCATTTACAGCGGCCTCACTGGTGGCCTCCTCGTCATTGGCTTCTTCCTCCTGCAGGAACGCCGCATTCCAGGATATCTCACGGAGTCCAAACGGTGGCTCCCAGAGCACGTCGATGGGAAATTCTACAGTATAGCATGCTCGGTGTTCTTCGGCATATTCGGTTTCTTGGTCTGTCTTTGCGGACGTGCACATAGTGAAGCCGCGCTGATGTTACTCTGAATAGTCTCCGTATCATTTCATGGCGACGTACACAAAGTACTATGTCCCTTCACTAGACCCAGAATCCATTCTGGTCGTCCTCCCTCTGGTCTTGGGTGCCATATGCGGTACGTTTGGATGATAATGGGAACCACTCGCTCAACGCTCAACGCATGTGTCCATAAGCTGGGATAGGTCGCGTAAGCCTGCGGTTTCCCAACCCTCATATTCAAAAACTCATGCATTCAAGCTCATATCTGGCCTCATCGCCGACACGCTCGGTCCCATGAATGCTTTCTTCGCATCCTTTTTCTTCGGCGGCATCCTCCAAATGGTGTTCTGGCCCTTTGCTCGTTCATATGCCGCCATTCTAGCGTACAGCATCCTGAACGGCCTCGTCGCGTCGTGGTTCATGTCTCTTTTGCCTGTGGTTTGCGCTAAGCTCTTCGGTGTCAAGGGCTTGTCCACGATTACTGGGTTCATGATTCTGGCCAATTCTCCTGGTAAGCACGCACTGCGCGCAGTGGAAAAGGTATATTTGATATACTTGGTATGAATGCAGGTCAGCTCGCGGGCTCTCCTATAGGTGGTGCCATATACGATGCTTCTGGACATAATTGGATCGCAGTGGCTGAGTACTCGGGCGGTATGATGCTGTTGGGCTCATTGTGTAGTCTCTACGGTGCGCAAGTTCCATTTCAAGTCGGTGATATTGTTTCTGACGTTAACTAGCACGGTTCTCTCATGACCGACGTGTATTAGCGCGAGTGTAAAACCAGGCCAACAACATGAAATATGATGTACATTTATTGCTGTGTCGTACACGTCTACTCCCTTCAGGCCTTGGTAAAGATATCCTGGAGGTTTTCTCCATCAATCGAGTTCTCGTTCGCATTCACGACACGGCCAATTTCAGAGTCGATGTCATTCTCGCCGGAAAGCAGGTCAACCCATCCTCCATCCCAGCCGCGCTGTACCGCCTCAAGCAGGCGCACAGCAGTCTCTGCAACATCCGCACGAGGAACTTTCCCAGTTCCTTTAGTCTTTCCCAGCTGTATCTTGCCCGTCGGCTCATCGTCTGTCAGCCAGCCGGGCCTTAGCACAACAGACCTCATCGGCGGCATCGTACTGCTCCTATCCCTCTTCTGTGCTACTGCTGTTAACACCTCGTCCGCAGCGATTTTAGCCCGGTAGTAGTCCGGCATTGTCACCGTATTCATGTGCACGATGCTCTCCCAGTCCTCATCCGTCCACCAAGAAGGTCTGCTTCGTCGTGAGTTGAAGGCAGATACCATGAGGAATGTAGTGACATTCGCAGACGCTGCAGCGGCGCGAATGAACGCAACAGCAGCGAGATGGTCTATTTGGTTTGTGCGTACTGCACCACCTTTACCCCCTGCGCCTATGAAGCTCCACATCGATATCGAAATAAGATGAGGGCAGAGGTATTAGACGTACCTGCGCTCCAAATGAGCCAGTGTGGTTTGACGCGTGCGATGATCTGGTTCGCATCCTCTTGGGTAGATATTTCGTCGAGACTGGATACCAGAACGTCAAGGGTGCCCTTGGGAGATGGCGCAGTGGCACGGATATCTGCTTCGTGCTCTGGATTGCGAACAACACTGGTCACAGACCATCCTTTTGCGAGGAGACGCGGTGTCATGGCGAGTGCGACCTTACCGTGGCCGCCGAGGAGCAGGATGCGCGGGTTGGTGATAACGGATGTCATGATGTGTTGGGTCGTGGTGGTGGTGGTAAGCAGACAAGGAAGTAAGGAAGATGGGATCGATGACGTTGATACATAAGCAACGCACTCGGGTAGACTTTGATGCTCCCCCGCTGCCGCCCACTTGTTAAGTAAACTGAACTCAGTCTGAATGAGTTCGAATAAGCTTTACTGTCCGTGAACATTAGCCTGGGTGAACATAGACCTCTTCGATTAGGCTGATGATCAGTGGGTGAACCTGGTTCAGAAATCCGCGAATTAGAGCATACAACCTCAAGGTTCTCTCCTTCAATCTGTGTTATAGCTCGAGGATGGCTTTGCTTCTGCGACCTGGAAAATTGCTGGCTACATTATTCATGCTGTTGTTGACAGGCTTGATTGGATTTCATTGGATGCAGAAGTACAGAACTTTGATGACTATGTATTGTTTCTATTCTACATAAACGGTATAGCATAGTAGTATATAGTTATAACAGCCTCATTAGACCAAGGTCTTCATACAGTAGCGTAATAGCTTGGACTCACGGCCGACCTCAAATAAGGCCAGACGTGTCCGACAGGCCATCGTGTGCGGCATCATGGTAGAACCCACCAAAGTAGTCATTGTTTGACGAATATTCCGACCTACGAGACCTCCTAATGACTTTGACTTGGGCCAGAACCCTGTCTGTGTCGAGGAATCTTGACGCGTCGGTTAGAGAATCGTCCACTGTTGGTACGTATGGCGCTAGGAAAGACCATGAAGACCTTGAAATGACTGGTTATGGATACGAACTTACGGGCATACTCCTTGGCCAAAACCTTAGACCAGTCAACGGATGAAAAATACGGGTGTTTCTTTATGTTGGCGCCCGAGAGCCGAGCGTCGGGATTTCGCTTGAGTAACTGACAATCCCAGCATCAGCATGGCCTGACATACTGTACAGATCAACGAAAACCTACCTTGCGGATGAGATCTTTGGTGTTTTTCGGCAGCTTCTTTGGGATCTCTACTTCCCCTAGGCGAATCCTGTTCTCCAGTTCCCTACTCGATTTACCCAGCTTTTTCATGAATGGCGTCTGAGATATGTGTCAGAAGATCGTGGCAAGGAAGGAGAGTTACTAGCCTGTCCGGTCAACATCTCAAAGATGACGATCCCCAACGACCACCAATCGGGAGAAAAGGTGTACTCTAGTCCTTCAAACATTTCGGGACATATGTATCTGGTAGTCCCGCAGCAGACGTTGTCCTTCGGAGCCGCCGGATAGAATCGCTTTGACAGGCCAAAGTCGGTGAGAATAACATGCCCTTCGCGGTCGAGGAGGATGTTTGCAGGCTTGAGGTCGCGATGAACGATATTCTGCTCGTGTAGATAACTGAGTGCAGAGGCCAGTTCCATTGCGTAGAAATGGGTGAGCTCCGCGTCGAAGTGTTCCTTCTGATCCAGCAGGTCGTAGAGGTCTCCGCCGGGATAGAATTCCTTTAGATAGTTAGTAACGTGTGTAGAGTAAGTCACGGGGCTTGACTCACCAAAGCAAAAAAGACATAGCTGTCATTGATGAAGCTGTATTGCATCTTTGCGAGGAAAGGATGGAGTGGAGTCTGACCATCAGAGTCGTCGCGCTCCGTAGATAAATGCTTGAGGATATCTTGCTCCTCAAAAATATTCTTGCGCAAGTTCCGGCTGACAATGTCGTTCCGCTTAACTGCTTTTAGGGCGCAGAGCTGATTGGTGTCTTTCTTGCGAGCGAGGCACACCTTCCCCATGCCCCCCTGTCCGAGGACACGCAAGATCCCATAATCCTCAATTCCAACACGACGCACGACTGTTGCCGCAGACTCTTCGTCGTCACTGCATTGTGGCGCACCAACTCGAGTGTCCAACGTCACCGTCGAGACCACAGACACTGTAGGCAGCTTGTCCTCCAGGGCGGAAGAAGTAACGGCTAAGAAGTTCAAGTCAGCATAAACGAAGGTCATGAATTTGAGGACAAAACACACCATCGTTGTCATCCTTGCCTCCAGAAACCTCCTCACTGGCGGCTTTCTCAGCCTTCTTCTCCGGTGGTGTCGCGATGTGAGTCGTTTTAGCTTTCTTGACGGCGGGAAGAGTCGTCTTGTTCTTGTTCTTGGGCGCTTTCTTCGTCGGAGCTGCAGTAACTTTTGAAGTTGAGACGCTTGGACATATCGAACATCGTCATAACGCACCTTTGCGAGTCGTGCGAGGCTGCAGGATCCTGCGCGTCTGCTCAGCGCCCTTGGCCTTCGCTCCGC
Source organism: Cylindrobasidium torrendii FP15055 ss-10 (assembly GCA_000934385.1). Taxonomy (NCBI): domain Eukaryota; kingdom Fungi; phylum Basidiomycota; class Agaricomycetes; order Agaricales; family Physalacriaceae; genus Cylindrobasidium; species Cylindrobasidium torrendii. The sequence goes on along the minus strand of KN880502.1, from coordinate 78,691 downwards.
GCTCGTATTTCGTTCTCTCAGGCAACTCCTCCGCATCCGTATGCTTTCTTTTTCGCCCCGTCGTCTTCTTGTCGTCGTCTGCCTTGACGGCCAGGCCTTTTCCGGTCAATGCGCCTTTCGCGGACATGGTTTGCAAGCAAATTTGGCTTAGGGGATATGAGGGATATGAGGGTAGGCAAGGTAGTTGACAACGTGTGCATGGCATCATATCGCCCTCGGCCACCCACCGCCCGGACGCTGATGGGCACGATCGTTGTCCTTCCCATCACGTGATATCACGTGTGTAAGCCGAAATCCAAGCGCTTGGTGTGGCGGTACCCGGTATGCGCGCGTCGGGCAAGCCCGCACGCCGCTAAGCAATAAGGGAAGTGCGAAAAAAACTTACTTTCTAACTCCCTGACATTTTATGGGGAGGTAATCAAGATTGAATGCCATGATCATTGAAGAATTCTACGCAGTCATACTCAAGTATCCGAACTAGTGCATAAGCACCAGAGAAATAGGGTAGTAGCAGGATAAGTAGTAATGGACTTGAGATGTGCATGAGTGCTCACGCTATCCGTCCCAGAACTCAGCAAAGCATCCAACTTGTATCCTGACACCGATGCAAATCATCAAGCCCACTGGCAGAATTTCCATTGCACAATGTAATAATAGCTACTCGTATAAAGTACACTAATGCTCAACACAAAGACGCTCGTGGATGTTGCAATAAAGTGGCACGGTTGATGATGCGAAGACGGTACTGGTATTTGAAGCGGATATCCTAGAGACAACAGCTAGTGACCGCCGTGACGCGAGGGATGTTACAAAGCATTCTGACTTTCCGATTCGCACTTATAACGACTTGTTTTTAGGCCAGACGAAGAAAGCCTGTCGCAGTGATGAGCGCGGGGCAAAGCTTGGGGACGCAGGCTACCGTTTACGCAGCATAGCCTGCGTGCCCACTTGTGCTGGCGCGGGATTCGGCATAGCCGAGTGTGCCAACTTGGATAGAACCGGCTAGTCATATCGCGTGTTTAGACATTGGGCTCAATAACTTGGGCGGGGTGAGCCGGAGCACGGACAGACTGTATGCGAACACAGAGACCTCGGGGATTCGAAGGGAGGGATTTGACTTATGGGTCGAAGGCCACAGTCCAAAGATGGCGGAGAATATTGTTCGGGAAATGGCGAAAGTCGTTAGTTGAAAAGGAAACAAAGATTGACTCAACTCGCGGTGAATCCGAGGACTCAATGGATAAACCCAGGTGGACGATTGAGAAGCGCCTGGGGAAACACGGTTGCAATCTTGAGTCCTGCATCTTCGTTTTTCCAGCTCTGAAAATGGGTGTGGCCTGCCGGCGTCCCCTGTCGTAAGTCGCCTCAAGGATGCAATGATGGTGGTGGTAGAGCCATCGAGAAGTAAGAGCCATGACCGTGACACGATCGACTACACAACTCGGAATCTCGGATCAAGTTCTCACAGTAGCCACCTCAGTGTCCTTCGCTCATTGTTGCCATTGACATATCCATAAACGCGAATGCCTGCCACACAGATTAATCTACTCTGCAACTTACAAAACAGACCTGTCTTGCTACCTCCGCCGCCATAGTTCCGGCCTCATTGACCCCATATTGACCCCAATGAGCCAGCGTGTATAGATGTGTTCGACGGACGTTCAAGCAACCTCAATCATTGGTGCGTCAGACTCCCAGCAATCACGGTCGATGTTTATGCTTTCATCTTCAATAATCTCACTGACAATGGGTGTCTGAATGATCGTTGCATATGCTCTATTGGATACAAGTACAAATGGTGTCTAAATTGATACAGAGGTTCTCGACACATCGTTCCCACTAATTGCGTCGTCCGAGATAAAGGAGGACATTGTTGATAACTGCAGCTCGCCCTCCGGGTCGTAGTCGTAATCATCGAATTCCTCATTCGCGACATCCAAACCCGAATCCATGTTCAGGGACTCCTGCGAAAGGTTTTGCGTGTCGTTCAAGACTGATGGGTCCACGTCTGGGACATAGGGAGCTAAGAAGAAACATGAGTAAGTTGCGACTCTACATGTAAGGCTGAACGTACGAATGATGGCCTTGGTGCGCACTTCGTCCCAAGACGCCGCACCCTCTTGAGCAAAGTAGGCGTGATTTTTGATATTGAGTTCTGACGGCCTTTTGGAAGCATCCTGGTGTAGCAGCTGTACTTTGTATTAGTATAGTGCTCTCATTTCAGCATTCAAAGGGCTCACCGTGCGGATAAATGCCTCTGCGTCTGCACCTGCTTGAAATTCTTTTGGGAATACCAACTCATCGCTCCCCATGATGAAGCGAGCCGCATCCTGAAAAGTCTTCTGATATAACGGCCGCTGAAAATAATGCGATTAATAGGAAGTCGCAAATAAGAGGCGAGGACACTGACAAGACCCGTAGTCATCTCGTACGCAATGACACCCAGTGCCCAATAATCCACCGAATACGCGTATGATTTGTACTTGATGAGCTCTGGGGCCATGCATTCCAAGGCTATCGGGGCGGCACTGTTGCCGGGCTTAACGGCGAAAAGCTCACTTGATTCACGCAGCTGCTTCGCGAGGTCGAATCCGCTGATGACGATGTGACCATCGCGGTCAATGAGAATGTTCTCTGGCCTGACATCGCGATGCACGATGCGCTCGCGGTGTAGGCTTGTTAAGCCTTCAACAATTTCGCGCAAGTAGAATTTGGCGAGTTTTGGATCCAGAACGGTCTTCTGCCATGTGAGGACTGTCCTGAGATTTCCGCCAGGATAGAAGTCCTGGTTTCACGGTGAATGGAATGTCGAAGACCGGCTGGAACTATGTGCTTACCAGGACAAGGAAAAGATGGGTCGGGCTTTGGAAACTTCGCTTCAACTCAGCCACGAATGGGTGCTTTGACCTGGCTGAAGCAAGATACTTGAGGATTTCTTGTTGTGTGACAACGTTATCGACAAGTTGTTCTCTGACAACAACGCTCTTGTTGAAAGATTTGAGGACAAAGAGCGCATCCGATCCTTTCTTCCGAGCGAGGAATGATTTGGCAGCGTCTTGATTGCCCAGCACCCGAAGGAGAGTGAAGTCCCCCGGTCCAGCTGGTTCAACGACACCAGCTTCCGAATCGGACTTCTCGGCGCCAGTATTGGAAGGAGGCCCCGACAGCGAAAGTGACTCCCGACGCGAACCAGGGTCTACCTGCCCTTGACTCCCGGCAAGTGAATCTGGCACGGTGGAATTGTCCGACAGAATGTGTATGGTGGTCATCACGGAGGTTGCTCCGTTTGGAGGGGCCGGCACGTTGGCAACTTTTGGACGCCTCGATACCGTTGATATAGAGGGAGACATGAGTGCTAGCAGTGCTGCAATGGATCAGTCAGCAAGAAAAAATCTTGTTGTTGCAAACTCCAAATGCGTACCAGCACCGTCACCAACTATGGCATCTGACTCAGGCTCTGCATCGCTGACCGTCGAGTCCGGCACGACATGAGTAGTCTTGGTCTTCTTAGCGGGGGGACCGTTGGTCTTGGACTTGGTCGTCTTCTTCGGTGGGCCTGCCGCCGCTATACACAATAAGTCACAATACAATGCCACATTGAAAGTGTCATGAACGCACTCTTCTTCCCCTGCAGTTGGGTGCGTGTGTTGACGACACCTTTGCCCTTAACTCCTCTAGCTGGCTGCGCGCGTCTTTCACCGACTTCCATATCGACGGCAGCTCTCTTGCGTCTATTCTTCTTCCCCTCATCGTTAACGGGACCGTTCTGAGGGTTTGCGGCTCTTGGTGGCATGGTCTTGCGAAGTAACGGAGAGAAAGAGACGAGTGCACGATGTGGTAAGAATGTAAGGAAGGCGAAAACGTGGGCACGCAACATAAGAGGGTGGCCGGGGTACTGATGTCCCCGATCTGGGCATTTCCCACCACGTGATCTGGATATCTCCTCACGTGCTGAGTCGAGCCAGGTCCGTGCGCGAGCGCCTAGTCGTCCGTCGTCGACCACAGCTCATAAATTATAATTCTAACTGGCATGAGCTACGATCTATTCATAACTCGAAAACTATTGCTCCGTTCAGCCATGAATTTGACACCGTTTAGTTTGCTTGTCTACGACGAGCTCAGACGCCGTCCACGGTGATGCAGTTCAAAGTTGTACCCAACTTCATCATATGTGTTCGTTGGGCTGCATCTTATCAGCTACCCATATAACACTACATAGTACAAGGCCTGTGCACTCAAGACCAAAGCATACTTACTCCCATTGTGGTTTAGTAGACCTACGGCTCGATCTCGCTGGCTTGCAACAATCAGATGAATTAGACGATCTTGTTTTGGATTTATTCATCTCTCTCTATCATCTATGTATTCTCTTCGCATTAAAAGGAATAGTGAAAAGCATAGCACTCTTTCGGCTCAAGTCAAAGGAGTAAGTGCTGGGACATCGAGGACACGACCTATCTCATCCCACGAACAAGTGCACACCCTCTCCTGCTGTATTCATCTATCCAGACCCATTTCTCCGCGCCCAAAAGTATCAAAGCATAACATCGAAACCATATCGAAAGCACATCCATATCAAGAGTGAGGTGTGTGTCCATTGTCAATCCATCGTCGTATCATCACAAAAGTCATAATGTAGGGTATGTACAATTCACATTAAAGCGTCTACAAGCATTCTTCAAACCTGCTGATACTCGGCGTCAGCCCCGAACACACGCGCTGCACATGGCTTCTCAGCGCAAGCTGGTATACACGCAGAACACCCTTCCCATCGATGCTCTCCATCTCGTCCGACACCTTTTGGAACTCTGGTGCGGTACGAGGCGCAAAAACGCCTATTGCCACGTCTCGCAGCGACTGGAACCGTGTGAGCGCCGCGTCAAGGTCCGGCCAGCACTGCAGGTGTTTTGGGTCGATGAAGAATTCGATGGCGATGCGCTCGAGGGGAGCGTCCGGGGCAATAGTAGACAGGATATCGAGCACGCAAAACCAGATATCCGGGTAGTCCTCGACCGTCAGGCGCAATGACCTTAGGTTCGGGCAGCCCTTGAGACTCATGGGCTCCGGTTTACCTTTAGGGCAAGGGTTAGCAACACGATGCAAGGGACGGCGGGAAGCAAACGACGTACAAGGACTCGTTCCCGGTTTAAGGTGCAGGTGTTCTAGGGAATCTCCGAGGGCATGCAGCAGGGTGAGGCCGCACCGTTCTGCTGAATGTGCGAGGCGGAACTCGCGGACGCCGTCGATGCCCCATGGCCGGCGAGCCCATTCGTCTTGGACACCACTGCACTCGACGTAGTCGAGCGTGAGGAACTCGAGCAGAGGCGGCGTCATGGGCTGGTCGCCATCGTATGGCCCGATGTCATAGTCCGAAAACTCGATTTCGCGTAAGGCCAGGCCGCGTATGGATGGACTGTGGGCGAACATGGAGAGTAGGAGGTTCCAACTCCGGAATGCCCAGAGTCCCAGACGGACGTAGACGAGCGATGGGGCGTGGAAAAGTGATTCAAACGATTGTCGGATGGGATGGGGAAGGGTGTCCCAAGAGGCAGGGGTGAATGCTTCGCTCGCGGTGAGCTCGAGCCGGCGGACGTGGGTGAACGTCTTAAGAAGAATGGGGAGAAAGATGGCCGTACTGTCCGGTATTGCGTCTTCGCTATCCTGGCTTTGACTGCAGTCTGCCACTATCCGAAGCTCCTTTACACATGGCACGAGCTGGGGTGCAGCGTCGAGGATGATGAGAAGGCGTTCACAAGAGCCGTCCTGGGGGCCGAGGTCGAGCTGGACCTTTGAAAAGAGATGGACGCGGCTTGGGGGCAGCCACTGACTGCAGACCGCGGCACAAGTCCGGAGAGTCGGGAGGTCGTCGTAGAGATGGTCGATGATATGGTCCACCAGCTCCTGCGGGAGACGAGACATGCCCGACATTCCACGCGAGGATGGCTGGGGAGCAAAAAGTGGTGATGGGAGCAGGTTGACAGAAGGATCCGTGCAAATTATTTCGTCTGGGTCAATCATCTTTAATCCGATAGGGGTTTGTCCTTCCAAATGCGGATCCAGATGGAATTGGAAATGGGCGACCCCGAACGAGGCGGGAGCACAATGAGCTCGGCGGCGGGGGCGGCGGTAGCGACGACGACGGTGATGGGCGCAGGTGGCAGAGGCATCGCAGCGTGGTCGACGGTGGCCATATATATATGCATCGGTGGCGTTGTTTAAGCGGCTGTTTAGGCCAGCAGGCATTGATAGCGAGAAGACAAAGAACGCCAGCGGGGCGATCAGTCGAGTCTCCATCACCGTGCGCCATCGTGCTCATCGTGTCGCCCGATGCGGGGAACAACAGTCGTGACTGCCAGTGTGGACGCTTGCAAATCCATCCCTACAAATTCAGCCAGGGACAACAATCTTGAACGCCGGGGATGTGGAATCATTGCGCCATGCCCAGAGCCCTGCCAGCCAGACAGAAACTTCTGGCAAGAGCTCGCAATCCGTCTCGGGGCACGTTTTAGTGGCATTCTATGCTAACACTCTTCACTTCCGGAGCGTTGAAGACTGTGCAAGAGTGTGCTAACCCACGGATCTACACGTAGCATTGAGTATTTTTTGGTGTCGGTTTTTACCTCACGACGAGGGGGCTGCACTGCTTGATATGCGCATCCTAGTCCAGAGTGCGCCTTGAGGTGGCTAAGTTACGCTGATATTGAATGCGAGTGAGTTGGATTGACAGATGGATGTAAGAGTGCAGTTCACGGTAAGGAAGTTCATTAATTTAATAACGATACAACGCTTTAACGCGACTGTGGTGTCCAATGTCCATGGACATTGGACCAGGACCAGGACCATGGTTAGGGCTCCGAACCGTGTCACGGACGGTCACCACCGTCTCAAACCGGTGCTCGTGCGGTCACGGCCGTGTTCATTACGGTGCTTAGACGGACACGGCCGTGTTTATCACGGTGGGTTCACGGTGAGTACACGGTGGCTCGAAACCGTGCGGTGACATCAAGATTTACCTTTTTGGGCAGTAGCTTTGTATTGCTAGCCAGGTTTGCCAACCGCACCGTATGGCCACCGTATTACACGGTAGACACGGTACACGGACACCGTGAACCGTCCGTGTAAAAAGCTTATATATCTGACACCGTCCGTCACCGTACTTGCACCGTGACCGTCTTGTCGCCGTGAAAACACGGCACGGTTCGGAGCCCTAACCATGGTGAGTTACTTGACGCGATCACGTGGTGCGCAAGTCCATTTCTGACATTGGTTTTGGCCCATACTTATGGGTAAGCTCAGTGATATTCAAATACATTATATAGGCTTCCCGATATCTGGTCATTCGGAATTCGTGGTCCTTGTAACAGTCATTAAATACTGCTGGCCGGAGGTGCCGCCACAACGCTAAGCATTCGGCCGGCATCAACCTCAGGCTGAGGTTAGGGTTCCGCAACCACTTCCAATCGATTCATCACCGCATCGTTCACCACCGTCTACATACACCATCTTAGACTCCACTTGCAATCACTGAAGCATTGCAGCGATGGTTCGTGCCGTCTTTGAATACCCTTCTCATTTCTTGACACCACCCTTAGTCGTCCAGGAAGTCCGCCGCCGACGCTGAGATCTCGAATTTCTGCGGTGTTACTGGAGCCAAGTCCGTCTTTCCTGCCGTTCTAGGTTCTACTCATCTGATTTTGCTCTTCGTGTAGCCCCAAGGTCGCGAAGCAATATCTGGATAAGCACAAACGTTTAGACCGCGCGGTCGACGAGTACTTCATGAACGGTGGCACCCCGCTTGCTGCCTCTTCCAACAAGGCTGGACCCAGCACAACCAAGCTCAACGCTATTTTCGACAAATACAAAGGTGGGTCTTGCCCTTTGCCCGGAGTGGGGACGGTAATCTCACGCGTGCATGGCAGACCAAGATATTCAGGAAGACCTTATCGGCATCGATGGGACCATGCAGTTCTGTGAAGACATAGGACTGGCGCTGGACGATGTCGTTCTGCTGGCGATCGCAACTGACCTGAAGAGCAAGAAGATGGGCAGCTGGGAACGTCAACCGTGGATCGATGGATGGAAGGTGCTTGGGTGCGTCACAGTCTCAGTCGCCTCTCCTCGACTCATCACACGGCATAGATGTGACTCCCTCGAGGGCATACGCTCTGTTCTCCCACGGATACGCGCCAAGCTCCACTCGGATCCCGCGTACTTCAAGAAGGTGTACAACCACACGTTTGACTTTGGACGGAACGAGGGTCAGCGCAGTTTGGGTGTGTCCTCTAATTGTCATCGTCGCGCCTTTGGTTTAATGCTTTCCAAGCGATGGACTCGGCGCTTCCGTTCTGGGGTCTTCTCATCCCGGCCGGGCTCAGCGGACAGGCGCTCGCGCACTACGTCGCGACAGAAGACGGCGACGAGGCTCTCCCACCACCAGGAGAAACTGGGTGGACACCACAGCTCACAGATCTATGGACGGAGTACATGGAAACGAAGGGCGGGAAGGGCGTCAGCAAAGACACATGGCAAATGTTCTTGGACTTCGTGCGGAGCATGGACAGTAGACTGGAGAGGTTCAACGCCCTTGGTATGTCAATCTACCTTGTATTTGGAAGCTAATATTGATGGTGTGGACAGACACCTGGCCCTCTACTATTGATGACTTCGTCGAGTGGGCAAAAGAAAGGCTGTGAAAGGTTGTTTTTTGTATGAACTGTGTACGTTAATAAGTCGATGTTTACTTGCTTTCGTGATTTTGTGAGGGTCGTTTTGGCTAACAGGCTTACTTGCTTGCACAACGCATCGCAAAGGTCTAGCGTTGAGACGAAGTGCATATTTGAGTATGACAGATCCGCTGTGCCTTGACTCTTTAGTGACGCTGACTGCAAGAAGCTTTCCTAGCCACGATGGATGGTCGCGCTTTCTCGCCCCATAAACTGGCCTGCCTTTCAATGGGGATAACAAACGTGACGAACAGCGAAGGAATGCCTGCCCGTACATGCTTCTACAATAGACTGTTGCGCATAAGCACCCAGACACAACTTGCCTGTCCACTCTCCTTGTTCATCATCTATCTGGCTACATTAAGTCCCCAAAAGTCAGGTTTGAGTCGGGGGGCCGAATTCCCGCAAGCAAACCATGATGATTGTGAGAGAGGAGTCACTGGTCAGCGGTCCCGCGCGGGACACTGTAAGGGCTAGTTGTGTACAAAAGCTTTTAACAGGAAAAGATTGAATTTGTGCGTGCAGCTTTTCGCGGTCGAGATTACTAGCACTATTGAACATTGATCGCACAAAGCCTGAATAGTGTAGTGCCGTGTTTCTCTGTACAAGCCACAAGTCACAGTTTACATAAAAGTCGGACATTATGTCGAGGCTAGAGCCTGGAAGCCATGAATCGTCCAATAGTTTTACTCACGTGAGTAGATGCAAAGTCACGTGAGCGGACATTGCCCTGATCACGGCCATCAGCGAGCCGTCTCCCAGAACGAGGCGACGGATGCGCCCACGTTGTCTTATTGCTTCACTTCCCCCACGACGACTATTCTCTACCTTTGCATCTACTCTGCGATATGCCGATGAGAGCGACGAACTGCACAGGCGTAGAGAATACACAAGCTGGTCTTATTGTTACGGCGAACGATGGTGGCAAGACGACAAGACGAAAAAGAGCACATTCTGAGGAGGAGAGAAGTCCCAAGAGGAACCTTCCGTCTCGCGGTGTGAAGGCCAAAGGTGCTCAGCAGACCTATCTTCAGCTGGCGGATACAAATCTTGAATGTGCGTCGTTGATTTGCTGTATGACAGTGCCACTGATATCCGCTAGCAGATGAAGAAAACTTTGAGCTCACCAAAGAGATATATTTCGTCAAACCAGCCGCAAAGAAGGTCAAGAGGGCTCACAAGAAGTCACCAGCAAAAACGGCCGCTAAGAATGGGAAGTCGTCTACACGCAACGCCTTACCAACAAACACAACTGCAGCCTACGCGTCAACTACCAGCTTGTATCAGGATATCTGTATCCAAAAATCTGTGGGCATCGAAGACTTCGAGTTGGTACGACTCCTTGGCTCAGGCGCGAATGCGACAGTATACCTTTGCCGCAAAAAAATGTCTCAACACCTCTACGCGCTCAAAGTAGCTGAGAAGCACGTGGTCAGGAAGCGCTGCTCGCGGAAGGAGATTATGTCTGAGCGGGATGTTCTTGCGAAGCTTGTTGGGAATCCATTTGTCGCCAATATGCACTGGAGTTTTCACAACAAGACGCATCTTTTTCTGGCTTTGGTCGGTTACATCTTTCCTGAACAAGCTTTTTCTGATATCGCATGTAGGATTACCACTCCGGCGGAGACCTCTTCACCGCGTATTCTCAGCTCAGTTGGCCTCTGGACAAACGACTTGTCAGATTCTGGATATCGGAACTGGTATCTGCCATTCTCTCTATCCATGCACAGGGAGTTATTCATCGCGATTTAAAACCGGAAAACATCGTGCTCGACTACAGAGGGCATCTCTTTCTCACTGACTTCGGGATGGCCAAGCAGTTGCCCCGCACGCCCTACTGGAGTCTTTCGCCAGTCGTGGAGAACACCGACACCTACTGTGGGACCGAATACTATGTAGCACCTGAGGTTATCCAAAGGCTCCCGTACACATTTTCGTGCGACTGGTGGTCGCTCGGAATGATGATGTATGAGATGCTACTCCGCAAGGTGAGCATCTCCAATGGACTTGCTCACTTCTCAGACTTGAACTTCCCCAGTTTCCGTTCTGGGAGAAAGAGCAGCAGGGAGATTCGGTCAAGATGATTGAACGTATCCTAAATGCGGATTTGGAATTCCCTCAGCCCAATCAAGTAGCAAGTGACGAGGAGGACCTTATACGCGAGGTACGTTTTCTCACATCCTAGGGCTGTGATAGTATCCTGAAGCTAGCTTAGCTGCTCATCAAAGTCCCTGAGTACCGTATTTCGGGGGAAAATATCAAAGAACACCTCTACTTTGCTGGTATTGAGTGGAGTGATGTAGAAACGGGGCTTCACACACGTACGTACCACGCTACCGTGGCGGGCTCACGGAATATTGGTGACCTTGTTTTTAGCGCCTTATTTCCCAAGCTCCGACATGGCATTGATGGAAGACGACTCGGAGTATGGAGAGCACACAATCAAAGAGTATTTGGACATGGAGACATTTCTCAAATCGGAGGAACAAATGGAGGGAAGGAAACGCGCCGGGAACCATCGTGCATCCTGGGCCACGGCATGGGCGGGGGATTCGTTCGATGCTTACGTTCACGAGGCTATGGACGATTAATTGGGAGGCACCTCCGAACAACAGTTTTTGCAATTAGTTCGAGCGTGAGTGACACGATGGCTAGTGTAGACTCCGATAGATTTCAAACAACTCATACACCAGTTATAACACTACAAAAAATGCCAGGCGAGATTGTACATCCCGCAATTTGAACTTTTCAGTTAACAACGCCCACTCCCGCACTCGCAGAAAGGATAGACTCGAGGTCATCGGTCGAGTCGAGACTTGGGAAATCAGCATATTATCGCGACTTTTTATGGCAAACAACTCACTCATAAGAATACGAAGGCGACCACGAGCCCGTCTGCGTAATCTCAGTCGTCGCGTTGTTGTACACATTGTTCCTCTCGACAGCGTATCCCTCTTCGTCCGAGTCCAGGTCTGTGACAACCGCCAACTCAACATTGTTGAAGACATTCGATTCGACAAGGACCTGTGCACCCATGCGGGAGTTGATGCCCGACGTCGGAATGTCGGTGAAGACGCTGTTGTAGATGTGACCCGTTCCAAAGCGCAGCGAGGGCAGTCTCGAATTGACGTTATTCCAGATGTTATGGTGGTAAGTCACGCGAAGGTGACCCGTATCTTCGTCCGCGTTGCTGTCGCTGTGGCCTACAAGGGAGCCCTTCCAGTGGTCGTGGAAGATGTTCCATGACACGGTCACGTAGTCGGAAGCGTGGGTGATATCTTGAAAAAAGTCATGAGAAGCTATGTATTGGGACTAAGCGAAAAAGGACCTACCCAAAAGACCGTCGTAGTAATCCTTGTCGCCAGTGATGCCGGCGTTGTAGAACTCGTTGTGATCAATCCAGACGTTGGTAGCACCAGTGAGAGCGACGAGGTCATCGCCCTCCTGAGAAAGATAAAATTTCAGGTTGCGAATGATAACGTTGTCCGCGTTCTTGATCCTGAAACCGCCTCCAGTCAAGCCTCTGTTAGAAAGTCAGTCAGATTATGCTCACATGAAGAGAATGAAAGGATTCGTACGCGTTGGACCCAACTCCAATCACTGTCTTGTCGCTTTCGATGTCAATGACACCACAGTCACTGAGGATGCCTCCAATCTGGATGACTGCAGCGCCGTCAGCTCCCACAGCGTCTTCGAGGTCGCTGCAAGAGGAAACTGTGACCGGGGAAGCAGAACCGCCTCCCGTGGTACTCGCGCCAAAGCCAGCAAGAGCATCGACCGCGGCTTGGGCAGAGACGCTGGCAACGAAGAGGTAAAGCGATGCGAAGGCAAACATGTTCAGTTGTAGCTGGAAAAGAACTGCGAACGTCAGTTTGGGTGCTTGGAGCAGCCTTTATACTAGCAGAAACAGCTTAAAGCTCGGGTGAAAGACGGCTCATGCGTCAATGCAGAGCGTTCTGGTGTGCTGGGTGCTTTGACACTGACACAGAGAAGGCCAGCGTCACGGTCCGCCAGGACCGCTGGACTGTGTACAGAGTACATGTTCTCACGTCTATTTAGAGTACGCTAATTCAACCACAATTGTTTGCGCGTGGCACCGGAGGATTGGCCTGACGATGCAAAACGTGGAGTCAAAAATTCCGAGATGGTTCTTTTGTAGAGTAAACGGAAAGTAGAATTGACTACGGACCAGATGAAGACTCGACGAGGATAAACTTGGTCATATGCGAGGAACAGTCTTCCCCATAGGCCCCTCGACATCATAGAGTAGGGCATTAGAGAACGAGGGATAGCCTTCTGACTAGCATCTAGCGGACCGATACAGCAGTGCTTGAGCGAATGATCCTGAATGCCACTGGATTGCTGGAGCTGAAAGTGAGTGGGCGGGGTATGTTGTACGGCCATGCTTTGGTGTGATGGTTGCTTGCAAGAGCGCTAGCCAGAGAGACCATGGCGTGGCCGCCGGCCGGTACATGCCGAAAGGCGCGATCGACACTCGCATTAAATGGCTTACACAAATGGCCATGAGTTTCTGAGGGCTCGAAAGATATCCTAGACATCTAGTTAGACATATACATATAGTTAGCGCCTCATTGCCCTGCTACACTCTTGCAAGGATCCTCTTGTCATGCGAAAATCGGGCTATGCACTTTCAATCAGCAATCCTTCTACTCAGAGCGTTGGACATACCGTGCAGTGCACACATTGACCCTAACAGCATCATGCCACCCGAGTAACACGATACCGCAACCCAATTCCTCTCCGTACTCTCATAGATTGCCCCGCCCAGCGGTGCGCCTGCTAACTGTCCCGGCGAATTTGCGAGTATCATGAAGCCTGTAATTGTCGAAAGACCTTTCAGCCCGAAGAGCTTTGCGCAGACGACGGGGAGGAGAGACATGAACCAGCTTGCGGTAAGCCCATTCAGGACACAAAATACCATGATGCTGCTATAGGAGCGGGCGAAGGTCCAGAAGAGAGTTTGGAGGATGCCACCGAAGAAGAATGAGAGGAAGAAGGCGTTGATGGGTCCGAAGGCATCTGCAGCTTTTCCTGATAGCATCTAGGGTGAGATTTGAGATGTAAAGAGAGGTAGGCAATAATAAACCAACGCGACCGATGCCAGCTTAGATTTAATTTGAGCAACTGTACAGTGACCAGGATGCCATACATACCACAAAAGCACATCACGACCAAAGGAAGCGCAATGCTCAACGAGTTGGGATCAATGGCGGGGGCGTATTGCTTCACGTATGTGTCCATGAAGTGATATGGCGACTATAACATACATGATTTGGCCCAAGAAGGAGACATGATGGGACGTACCAAGAATCCAAATATACCAAAGAATACCGAGAGCGCAATCGAGTAGAATGCGCCATTAATGCGATCAGGCAGCCATTTCTTCTTTTCCGTTCTGTAGCCAGGAGGTCGTCGCTCCTTGATACACATGTATCCTATCAAGAGGAGACCACCAACAATACCGCTATAGATGAGCATCGTTCTCTTGTACCCAATCCGAACGAACCTAGTTCACATCAGCTCGGAACTACTGAACACGGTCAAAAGCCTACAGCTCTCTCATAATCAAAGAGAATATCCCGGCGCCAATGCCTGACCCACCAAGCGAGAGTCCTGTGGCCGCGCCTCTGTGTCGAAGAAACCATTGCGACGGGAGCGACATGAACAACGGCATTGCAAGACCTTGAGCTAGTCCGAGAAAGACTCCCTGCGTGAGGACGATGTGCCACAGCTTTGTTGAGAACGCAGACACCAAATACGCCACGAAACTCAAGACGCTGCTGGTGGCGATAACAGGCTAGTGAACTTCAATTTCGCTAGAAAATGCTATAGTCTGTTTGCATTACCATGTATCCGCTGTATGCCTATTAGTTTCCGAAGGCCGAATGGACAGTAGCCCAACGACGTACACACGGTCTCCCAGGCCGCCAGTAGCGTAAGACGTTGCGTGTTGTAGCTTCAAGGCCCATTCAATCGGTGACTCCTTCAACCACTACAGGGTGACGCACGAAATTGGAAGTACAACCAACCAAGCTCAAGATACCCAAACTCGTGTCGGGGAACATGACAGTGTGGTAGTGATCCTGTACAATGCCCCAAGTCCAATTCCACGACATGTACGTGGCAGAGTAGAGGAAGCAGCCAAATACGACGACCCAGGCGCGCGCACCGCCGTCCGGGTACGTCCATTCTGAGTTTTCCAAGATAGGTGTGTTTTCTAAGTTGTCTGTGGGAAGTTGGACGACGCTGAGCGGTGCGTCTGTAACGAGCTCGGTCATAGTAGAGAGAGAGAGAGGGACCCAAGTCGTCCCTAGCCGAGCACAAACCAGCTTACCGCTATGGCCCATGGGAATACGAGTCAGGACGTTCACGCCGGAGCATCTCCGACGGGGAGCAATCACCCGAATACTTACAATTGCTGAAGGTGTATTGAGCGCAAAATTAGCCTCTCGGAGAGGAGATATACAGAGACGTTTCTTAAAGGTAACTTTCTCCCCCGCACATCGCACTACTGCAAGCAAAAAGCACTCACAGGAATGAACGAAAGATTAAGCTTATATTACACCACGTGGGGTAATAGTGATCGCAAAAAATCTTTGATCGGTGGCGGAACCGCTTCATCACTTTCCTGCCATCATGTCTACAAGCGGCCTCAAGGCCATTGCGCCGGTGCCCACCGCGGCGGACTTCTTGGATGTCGTTCTCTCCAAGACTCAGCGAAAAACCCCGACGGTCCGCACGAACAGTACCGCACATCGAGCGAGGTCTAAACCGTCTTCTAGGTCATCCACAAAAACTTCAAAATCAGTCGCATAAGGAACTTCTACATGCGCAAGGTCAAATTTACGCAGGATACATTCGATGAGAAACTCGGCGCAATTTTGGAGGAGTTCCCTATGCTTGATGTGCGTTCGCAGTGCATTTGGATGGAAAGATACTGACCTCTTCGTATAGGACCTGCACCCATTCCTCTCCTCGCTCATGAACGTTCTTTACGACAAAAATCACTACAAGCTCGCCCTAGGTCAGCTACGGACATGTCGGCATCTCATCGACCAAGTAGCGAAGGATTATGTTCGCCTGATCAAGTTTGGTGACAGCATGTACCGCTGCAAGCAGCTCAAAAAGGCTGCTCTCGGTCGGTGCGTACCCATCCCAGTATCCATTGACTCCTTCTCATGACGTGCCCAGTATGGCTACTATTATGCGCCGCCAGAAGGATCCGCTCGCCTATCTCGAGCAAGTCCGGCAACATATTTCCCGTCTCCCTGCCATCGACCCCAACACTCGTACCCTTCTTGTCTGCGGATATCCCAACGTCGGAAAATCCTCCTTCATGAACAAAGTCACCCGAGCGGACGTCGACGTCCAGCCCTATGCTTTCACCACAAAATCCCTTTTCGTCGGCCATCTCGACTTCAAGTACCTACGCTGGCAGGTTATCGACACCCCCGGTATTCTCGACCACCCACTGGAGGAGATGAACACCATCGAGATGCAAAGTATCACGGCCATGGCTCATCTCAAATGCGCCATCTTGTATTTCATGGATTTGTCTGAGCAGTGTGGCTATACCGTTGAGGCGCAGGTATGTTTTCTTGGCCATGCACTGTCCGTGTTCTCATTCTTCGCAGTGCAAACTCTTCCATTCCATCAAGCCTTTGTTCAGCGGCAAGCCGACTGTCCTAGTTATCAACAAGATCGACGTTACGCGCCTCGAGGACCTGCACCCCGACACCCGCGCTCTTGTCCAAGAAATCATCGATGGCGAGGGCGTGACTTGTGTTCCTGTCTCGTGCTACTCCGAGGAGGGTGTCATGGACCTGAAGAACAAGGCATGCGAGGCGCTGTTGGCTCACCGTGTCGACACCAAGATGAAGGGGAACAAGATCAACTCGGTTATCAACAGGATACATGTCGCGCAGCCCAAGGCTCGCGACGATGTCCAGCGTACTCCATTCATCCCCGATGTTGTCAAGAACCGCAAGAAGTACGACAAGAATGATCCTGACCGCAGGCTGCTGCTCAGGGATACGGAGGACAAGGAGGGTGGCCCTGGCGTGTACAACATCAACATGAAGAGTGCGTCGTTTTCTTTCTGTTTATTTGTGCCCCTTACCGATAGTTGTATAGGTGACTACTTGTTGAGGGATCCTTCATGGAAGCAGGACACCATTCCGGAGATTATGGACGGCAAGAACGTTGCAGACTTCATCGACCCCGATATTGCCGAGAAGCTGGAGGCCCTCGAGCGCGAGGAAGAGAAATTGGAGGCAGAGGGCTTCTACGACAGCGACGAGGACATCGTATGTTCTTTAACCCCCTCATGGACACCCAACTGACCATCACGATAGTTTGACTCGGATGACGAGCGCGAGGAGCAAGAGGCGAAGATTTCTTTGGCACACAAGATCCATTCGCAAAGTGTGAAGAAGAGCAAGAAGAACCAGGCTCGGATGCCTCGGACAGCTGGCTTGCGCACATTGACAGAAATGACCGACGAGCTTACCGCTGCCGGCCTTGATCCCAGTCGAATCCAGGAGCGCGCGGGGATACTGGCGAAGGTGGCTGGTGCCAAGCGGAAACGTGACCGCGAGGAAATGGACGTGGACGAGGAGGACGATGCTGAGGAGGAGGATGATGGCATGGATGTTGATGGCGACGAGGCACCACAATTGAGACGCAAGGGTAACTCTGGAGGCGTCGTCGCGGTGTCGAGGAGGGCACCGAAGACAGACAGGCGGTTCGCGGGTATGAAGGACATCGCACAGTCAGACCAGGCCGTCAGGCTGCGCAACCTTGGCCAAAGGCCGAGGAATATGCTCGCCAAGGCTGGTGAGGGTGATCGTGTTATCAAGACGAAAATGGTGAGTCTTTCTGTCTCGATGAAGAGGTGTGGGGGGCTAATGTCTTGTCTGTTTAGCCAAAACATTTATTCGCTGGAAAGCGGAAAGGTGGCAAGACCCAGAGGCGGTAATTGGTGCATTATGCTTACGGTTTATGTTTGTATCTGTCTTATGAATACTGTACGGCTTTCGGCTTCTGTGCAACGTCTGAGTGTCGGTTGTTCTGTCTATGTCCTCGGCGACTTTTCGGAGAGATTGCTTTATCTACATATGCCCGTGTTGGACTCGACGGACGAGATGATCTTGCATATACTGCTGCCAAAATGCTGAATGTATTTTAAATACGGTAAAGTTATAACAGAATTCGTGAAATATGCGACTATGGAAAGTAAACTAGTGGTACTCCAGAAATCCTGCCCAATACTAATCGCTCAGGTCAAGGAAAATACGTGAGTGGTATACTAGAACGGCAGGTTTCTCGGGACGCGAACTTCGACGGTCTTCTTCTTGTCTTTTGTGCGGATGTACATTGTGTCCGCAGTAGTGAGCGTCGGGTAACCAATATCGACAAGTTCATCGCCAAAGAGCGGAAACTCCAGAGTATCATACTTGAAGTTCTCGTCGTCGCAAGTGATGCCAAAGAAGTAGTGCTTCGCGCCGTTACACATGGGGTTGATAGGATCCCGCCACCATTTGACATGCAGCGTACGTCCAGCCAACTTGACATCGTTTATTTGGAAAGGCGCGCCTTCCCATGGTTCCTCCTGGCACACAATCAGAAGACAAGGCCGGGTCAGTCTCTAGGAGGGGACACGTACACTAGGATCATCGGGAAAATCTTCGTCGTCACTGACGCATGGCCGGCCAAGGTTGAACAGCTTGTCCATCGCGGCGACGAAGTCAGGATTGAATCCCTCGATTTTACACGCGAAGATGTCGACAATGGTGGGGTTGGCTGTGACTTCTGCAAAGGACATGTCATGCTCGCCGCTCATGATTGTCTGGTAAAGGGCACGCTCGGGCGCGGTCATAGGGCGACGAGCGGGTTCCTGGGACTGTTTAACTTTCGTCTTGTTACGAGGTGCCTTGGGCATTGTGCTGGGTTGATGATGGTACGTGGCAAGGAGACGTTGAACTAATCGATCGACTGAGTCCTCAGGCTATCCCCGATGGTGGCTGAAGGTGCAGACCAGTAAAAGTTTGACGCCTGCTCAATGATAAAGAAGGGCAATTCTGAGGAATATAAGCGCCAGTCTTGCTGCATAGGAACATTATAGGCACGATGAATCAATCATTATACTGGTTCAACATATGATCAGCTCGTTTTTGAGGCTTGATACTTGAATCTTGGAGCCTGAAGGCCTGAACGCACGCTTATACTGATCCAGCGATGAAACACACTGTCGCTACTTATATATGTACATCGTTGAACTGGTGAACACCACACATCATGGCACCCACCAACTGATATAATATAGATTGGCAGCGACGAGATGAGACCCTTGCACTCAGGACCCTCAACAAAGTTCTTCTCGCCAATCAACAGGTCCTGTACATAGCAAGATTAGTACCCCATTTTCAAAGCGACAAAGGCACATCGGCCGGAGGTCAAGCTTCAAGCCTTAAGTATGTGACCAGGTCCGAAGCTGAGAATGAACTTCAAGGCTCGAAGACGGACATACTGCTTACATGAGTAAGATGATCAATGTACGCGTTCATACTCAATACTAAAAGGCTCTATGGGTTATATCTGTCTAGAATGGAAGTCCTTCCGGGACACGAACTTTGACCCTCTTTTTCTTGTCCTTGGTGCGGATATACATTGTGTCCGCAGTAGTGAGCGTCGGGAAACCAATATCAACAAGTTCGTCGCCAAAGAGTGGAAACTCCAGAGTATCATACTTGAAGCTCTTGTCGTCGCAAGTGATGCCAAAGAAGTAGTGCTTCGCGCCGTTACACATGGGGTTGATAGGATCCCGCCACCACTTGATGTGCAGTGTGTGTCCAGCCAACTTGACATCGGTTATTTGAAAAGGCGCGCCTTCCCATGGTTCATCCTGGCACACAATCAGAAGACAAGGCGGGTCAGTCTCTGGGAGGGGACACGTACAATAGGATCATCGCGAATATCTTCTTCGTCACTGTCAGCTAGTTGGCCAATGTTGAACAGCTTGTCCATCGCGGCGACAAAGTCGAGATTGAATCCTTCAATCTTACATTCGAAGATGTCGATAATGGTAGGTTTGGCTGCGACTTCTTCGAAGGACATATTGTGTTCGCCGCTCATGATTGTCTGGTAAAGGGCACGCTCGGGCGCGGTCATAGGACGATTCAAAGGAACAGGAGCCTGCGTTTGCGCAGGCCTCTTTCTTGTACGAGCGACCTTAGGCATAGTATCGAAGTGATGATGGTAAGAGTCACAGTAGTATGACCCGCTTGCAATTAAACGATCATCGGGCCCGGAGCTGGACCGGTCCGTCGCTTCATTGTGTGTCATCGTCCTGCTTACAGCACGAGCTCGAGTGGCACCAATCTCACTTGAAGATGAACAAGCGCACTTGAGTCAAGTTATAGCCTGATGGCGGTACGGCAGATTACACTCGAATACAGTCCTCTCGCCCGGAGCAGACACAATCCATTGTCACATACACATCACGAGACGAACGAATGCATATCCCTATTACTACGCCGTGACAACTCTATCATTCGTAGCCTATTCACCCGAGATTTCTGCAAAGCTCCCTCAAACTTGGAACTACCCGAGTCAAATGCAGTCTATAAAATCTATAATGTGCGAGCCACTCTATGCATTGGTCACAAAAACAACGACCTATCGATTAATCCATCCACCACTCATATAATTCCCCGCCATTCCGCCCAAACTAATGACCATTTCCATGCCCATGGTCCGGCGCCGCCGCCACACCCTTCTCCTCGTCCCCAGGCGGCAGAGGATACGTGTCCTGGATAACCTCTTCGGGCTTCGACCGGAAAATCAGGCCACGCCAGAACGCAAGGGCGGTGAGACAGAAGAGCCCAAACCAGACAGTGACCATGATGATGGTCATGATAAGATGTACGATGTAGAACCCTTTGAGGTCGAAGATGTCCCCAAGCGCGCGGGTAGTGCTAATCCAGCCTACATTAGGGAAAGTAAGGGCCCAGCCTATGAAGAGTAAACAGTCAGTCAACGCCAAAGAGAGAAGCTGAGGAGAGCGTACATCCGAGAATTTCGTTCAGGTGCTTGTGGACTTTGAACCAATAAGGGAGGACGCCGAAGAAGAAAAAGAAGACCGCTAGGCCGTAGAGCATGAGCGCGCCCATGACACTCACCGCGTACCAGATCTCTCCAGCGCGCTCGGTGATATGGCCATGGAAGGGAAGACTAGGTGGGATCAGCACTTGAATGTTGAGTGTAGACAAAAATCATACATTTGACGAGCACGGTCACCAAGGTTGATGAGAGCGAGGGCGGTAAACCCGGGAGGGCCACAAGCAACGAATGCTCCATTTGCTTGATGTCCGTCAAGGAAACCCGTCTACACCGATGTCAAAAGGGAGCTACATCCAATGAAACTGTGGCATACCGTCATGATACGCAAAATGTAAATTCCCAGGTAAAAGAACGTCATGAAAAACCCTAGGCCTGTACAACTCGGTCAGATACTCGGAAACAAAGTCGAGGAAGGTACATGCCTTGGAAGAAGTAGCCTGTGAGAAGGACACCCAGCGCGCGGGTATCCTGCGGCTGCATCACCTTGAGGACGTTGAACGCGACAACACCGACAAGCATCTATCACATCGTGAATTTTACGGCCACCTTCATGCTTGTCGACCTACCAAAGGAAACACCTTCACAGACCGTTAGATCACAACAAATGTGGACAGTGACAGTAGTACGCACCAAGAACGCGTACGCGGGGGTGAACTTGCTGATGTCGTGGGGGTTGTTGAACCAGATCATCAACATCGGGAAGCAAGTGAAGATTGCGAAGACCATGTAAATCCTTTCGAGCGATGCGCATCAGTATTTGTGGCTTAGACCAGTAGGCGAGTACACGCACCAAAACATGCCATAGATGAAGTCGGGGCCGGCGAGCCCAGCGGGTACTGCGTAGTTAATGGTTCCAATGATAATTGTCGCAAAGGACAAGACCTGGTGGTGGAGTGAGACTGGAATGGGGAGAGTGGGTAGACTACGCACAATAAGCGGTACGAAGATGCCCTTGACTGGATCTTTCAAGAGGCGCACTGATTGGCGCGGATAGACTAGCAAATAAGCATTCTGGCGTATAGGAGACAAGGGAGGGGACACACAAATGGCTTGGAGCAAAAGAGTGGTGGTGTTGAGGCAGAAGATTATTATGTTGAGGATGTAGAAGACGGTCTCGAATGTGGTAAGGCCAGATGGGTGGTTCTTGAGACCACTCATGGTCACGTAGACCGCGCCGGTTCCCATTCCGATTGGAAACTACCAGTCTTCTGTCAGTTCGATGTCCGTGTGTGTGGCATGTTACGCACCGCTTGCCAAGACCAGCCATGGATACGCCGCGCCAGTGCGCTCGGTTTTGAGTCGGTGCTCATGATGGATGAGGCGTAGACCATGTTTGCAGACAGAAGTTATGCGAAAGAATAGGAAACGAGGGGTGTTGTGGAGACCGACGAGAAATACAGACAGAGGAGAAAAGCGCACAGCGCAAAACCCTGCACAGCGGGGGCGAAAAGAGAAAGAGAGAAAAGAGAGAGAGGAAAGAGGAAACCGGCGACGAATGCATCGTGCGCCCTTATATATACGTATCGGTCTTTGTGCACGCGTCCGCAGTGTGATTGAACATTTCGGAGTGCCAAGACTTTTTTGTTGCGTCTGATGTCGAGTCCGCCTGTCCACAAAGATTTCCCCTGTGCGCCCGTCTGCCCAATGGAAGTACGAGTACAAGTTCGCTAGATTGAAGCAAACCGAAAGTAATTACTATTGTCTAGACTCCTTATCCGCCCCGGATGTCTTCAAGAGAGGCGAACAGAGAGGCCTGTAAGGCGCATTCTCTCGGCGGCAACGAAGATCATCGGTGGAGTCGTCGAGGGTCTTCTCGTTGTCCTGTCGCGAAGGGACCAGCTTCTTTTGCGGTCTGTAACTACATAACTGTCGCGAACGTTGATTGCTGCAATGAAGCTCATGAGCGTTAGGGAAACCACGAAGGCTAGGGCTTCATATCAAGCTGAGTACTACCTGAGTGCTACTCAAGTAAGTATCAATAGGCAAGGTCAAGGCTCTTGGTCAAGGGGATGATGGGATTGCCCAAATGTACTTGAATATTGCGCCAACACCAAGGCCAGACAATGACCGTATATAGGCAAAGAGTTCAGAACAGGCTCAAAAGCACGGTCATGTCGTACAGGAGGATAGATGTAGCGGAGCATTTAGCCTATGCAAGTGAAGTTCTTCATAGATGGTAGTCACTGTGACAGTCAGAAGATGTCTACGCCACATCAATCTTCCACTTTTCGATCGTGTTGGATTGTTATCGCCGAGGTGTCTTTTCTACCAAGCTCTGAGACCTACGGAGAGATTCTAATCATTTAAATTAAGCTTTATTACTAGTGATTCCAATCTCTTAAGTATTTCCGATGACGTAGGCGGCGCATCAATCCCGTAGCCCGCTTCCAGGCGCGATCAGCACACGATCGCGCTTAACCTTGGACGTCCATTATCATAGCCGCGGCTCCTGACCAACGACCGTGACGGCGAGCACGGCCCATCATGGCCATCCACGGCAATCACTGCTCGTTTGTGCTCCTGGCCGAATTCCATTTGCTCGAGGGCGCGCAACTGAAGTATCAGTTTCCACAACCATTGGGGGTCGATGAGCAGTGCGTCGTCCCATCTTAGAGACTGACAGCACAGCTAACCAGAATTCAGGGTACTCGCGATGTCCATGCTTCCAGATGGTGCCGAAATGCAGATGGACGACTGGACGATATTCTTCCTCAACCAGACACCATTCAACACCATTGCGCCAGTTATCGGCTTGGACTCGCCGGACATCAAGGCTGCCGCGCTACCTGGAGACGAGCCAAAAGACTCAGCCGAGCCGGGGCTGCTATGTGTGCTGAATCTTGTGAGGACAAAGCTGGACAAGTCCTTGAACCGGTGCGTAAGGCATCGTGTTGTCTACATAACTGAGCATACATACCCCACCTGCCTCCTCGATCATCGTTTCCATCCAACATGGTGCTGACTGCACACCAGTGGCGCCAAAGTGTTAGCTTTGGCCATATGCACGCGGCATCCCTTCATCCAAATATTCAAGGTGTGTGCATTGGACACTACTGTCTACCCCAATACTAACGCATATAGCCCGTGCTGCTCATGGCACTCGACGACTATCTTGCCAACCCATCTCAGGACTGTCTCGCACGATTGTTTGACGCAGTCAACTCCATGGATCTCTCCAGAGCTCCAGCCCTTACCCGCTTCGAGAAGATTGTTATGCGGTCGTCTGAACGGAAGGACATCTTTGCAGAGAAGTTTGAGCAGCTCGGGTCGGGCTCCTCCCTGTCCGTCAACAAGTCGCATAGGTCCATGCCGTCCACTACGTCCTTTTCCAGCTTCGAGGATACCCTGCAGAGGAGAATGGACGAGAACGCTGCACGGACACGAGACTGGGATGAGACGATACGCGGACGCGACCGTTCAGATCCAAACGACACTATCCAACCAGCACAACGAACTCCTCCATCCGAAACATCATTCACGCTGGGAGGCAGCGCAGTCTGGGTCGGAGACGAGACTGGGCTGGACGACTTTGAAGTTCATCAGGGAGGATACAACCAAGGCGCATATAGCCAAGGAGGATACTCAGATAGCGTGACCTCGCTTGGTGTCCCAAGCACCCTGGTGGGCTCGGGCAAGCGCCGTTCCACAGACACCTCGTCGCTCACATCCCATACCCATGTCACTGGCGCAACCTTGCTGCGACCTCCCATGCCCGCTACCGCGACCTCATTTGACGGCCAGTCGCGTTCGACCTGGGCAAAGGATACCCACTTTTTCCATACCACTGTTGCCTATCGCGACCACCAGCTTCCTATCATGATGCCGCTTTCCACATTTCCCGAAGAGGTTGGCGACGTAAGTTTGCTCGTTGACTTCGGCTTGCACTTCACACACTGAATGTGCATTAGTACTCGTTAATTACCCTCATCAAGGTGTTCAACGGCACAGTCACTGGTCCACTTCATCCTCATCTTCACTCGAACGGCCCTCAGACGCACCCTATCATCGTGTTGTTCAACGCACTCGTGACGGGAAAGCGCATCATATTCTTGGGCCACAAACGGCCCGCGGGGGAGGTTTCCAGCTTCGTACTTGCTGCATGTGCTCTTGGCTCAGGCTGTGGCGCTGTGCTTCGGGGATTTATCGAACGGGCGTTCCCGTACGCTAACCTTAACAACAGAGAAGAATGGGAGGCAGTGTGAGTTCTTGCACGGACGCGCATGGGCACAAGTGTATTTATTGATGGTTTCTCCAGGCCCGCGTACATTGCTGGTGTGACGAATCCGATCTTCGAGGCATTGGGGGCGTGGGATTTATTGTTGGATATCAGCACGGGCAGTGTGGTTGTGGCGAAAGACATACATGCGACGTACCCTCAGCAGCCGGCCACTGGCCTTAATCCACCGTTGGTTGCGCGAACAGGGACTTTGAAGGCAGAGTCTTCGCTTGGTGAAGAGGATATTGTCAAGCCGGGTGACAAGAAGAATGACTTTGCGCAGAGGGCGGAGCACAGTGCGGACGCGATGTTCATCGAGGATGTAAGTGATAAACATTTGTGGGTTGCGAAGGCCGTGAAATTGAACGGTCTCCTAGATCAAGACGGCTATTGAATTCCACTATGGAGAAAGCCTCGTTCGTGGCCGGTTCATCGAGTATGTTACGCGGTTTGTGCGACTTGCGTCTCGGTATGAGGAAGAGACGCAAGGATCTACAAGTATTGGGTACCCGAGCCATCTTTTTTTGGAGAACGCGCCTGGCCGGCCGGCCCAGCTGGGCAGCGGGGTCATTTTCAACGACGAGCAAACTGGGATGAAGGAGATTTCGTTAAGCGCGCCGCGGGTAGAAGCATGGAGGAAGACGAATAGTTATCAATACTTCATGCAGGTAACGATTTCTGGGCTTTTGTCGGGGGAAACGAAGCTGAAGTGTGTGGGCATAGGACTTCAAGAAATCCATATCGAGCAACCCGATACGTGGGTTCGACGTAGTGCACCAGATTTTTAGGCTTCGGCATGCGAAAAAAATGGCGGACTTGGAGGTGTCGATGCTGATGCAGAACTTGGCTGATAACGTGAAGACGTATGACCAGGTCGTTGAGGTAAGAGATGTGTTCATACTTCCGAAAAAGTAGCTGAGTTATCCGCGGCAGCTTCTCTCCTACCTCATGCCTCACAGCGGTGGCATCCTCCCGCTGAGTTTCGGGCTCTTGCATCAGGACGAAGGGGTGCGGAACCGGACCGTCGACTTGTTCAACCAGATTAGGAGCTATCCTGTACGTTTTTACTTGCTTCCCTTCGTTTCTGCTGCCTGCCGGTATTGATGTAGACCCACACACACACAGGTCGGGGTGATATTCTTGCAAAGCCTCAACCATTTCCAGCGGTACGCATATGTGCGCCAGGCGCACGTGAGGAGGGAGAAGATGCAGGCGGCGGAACAACCGTCGACGCTGTATCCACCTGCCCTTCAGGCGATGAGGCGAACCCACTCTGGTGGGTCGATGTCTATTTCGCAGATGCCGCCACCGCCACCGCCCCGCGTCAACGGGACAGCGTTCTGAGCGGGTTCGTCTGGTTGGGTACGACGAGGAGTGTATATTACAGGCATTTGTGTATTTTCGTGCCACTGCTGGGCGTTGATTTGCATTACTACGAACTTGAGGGACCCATCCTATTTGTGCGGAAGCAGAGCTCTAATATGAGGCGTAACCGCAAGCAAGTACATATTGATTGAACTCTGGATTCAACGAAAAGGCCGTTGGGTCGGTGGTTCGATGTCGGGTGGAACGACGAACGTCCTGTGTGTGCGTGTAGGATAACAGATACGCGAACTTTTGATGTGTGTGAAAGGAACTGGAAGCGTTCCCACAACTGTTCGCAGGGATCCCGATACTGTGTGTTCAGTCTGGCCTACGTGGTCGGAGATGAGATGGGATTTAGCCCTTGGCCCTACTTCGAAGGAGGCTTGTCAATCAGCTTCAGTGCGGGAATTTGTTTGGTATCGGCCTGAGCGAGGTCTCGGAGGTGAGTCTAAAGGTAGTATTGATGACCAAAACAGCTGATACTATCGCGGGTGTCTCGTTTTGGAAGAAGGTTGTCTTGGGCCGTTTTGAAAAGCGGATGCTTCGTGAGCTGTCCGTTGAAATTTCGCGGCGAGCTTCTTGGCGGATCGGTGAAGAAATACGGCTCATCTCAACCATTGGAAAGAGTTACAGGGATGATAGCGTGTGGAATACATGCCTTCGACAAGCCACAGTCGGGACTCCCGCTTTGATTTTTGTTTCGTTTGTTCGCAGATTGAACCACCGGAGTAGTCAACACGGCTCATTTCAAACAAGCTAGAACCTGTGCTCAGAATATTTGTCTATTCGAACATACGATGCTACAAGTTCTAATAGTTGTTCCCGCGAAAATACGAAGCTTCTATAAACGGGACGATCATGGCACTGCATTGTCCAATGACGCACGTATCAACTCTTTTTGCCCCCGGACCAGCGAACGGCCGGTCACGCAAATCCCGACGACTCTATCCTCTCACCGATGAACTTCGGATGGCTGGGTCTCATAGCTAGAACACGCGCCGTCCTCGTCGGGACCATATGAAGCAGGATACGTATAGAGGAAGTCTGGTAAATGCAGTGACCCTCCAAACATTAGAATTATTCAAGACTTCCATAGGGAAAACAACATTGGAAGGGCCGCGGAGTGGGGGGAAGGAACCACGCGAAGATCATTCTGAACGTGCCCCGACACATAATTGAAGCCACGCTTCGTGCCTACTGCGCAGCAGGTCTTGTTCTTACTGCGCAATGGGCACACAAATGCGGAGAACTTGGCGAGTGGCACAAGGCACTGGAGGATGGCTACCAAGTGCTACAAAGGCTGAAAGGTTAAATACAGTTGAGAAAACGAGGAACGGACTTGACAGCCCGAGTCGGGAGGCGGCCTTGTGCAGTGTGTATTCGTCGGCCGAGTTTTCCCCAAGTGTAGTTTATTTATTATATTCTTTTTCTTTATTCGTGTTTTATATGTTGGAGGGCGGTGTGAAATGGAGCGAATGCAGCTTGACAGAAGCTGGCGGAAGACGAGCACGGGACGATGTTGGCCCAGACTCCATGTGAGTACGGAGCAAAAAAACAAAGGCTGGGGAGAGTGTCGAATGGGCCTGGTGAAATGAAGTACCCGCGCTCGCGGGTTGACCCGTTGAGCGGCAAAAAAAGAGTGCATGGACTTTGAAATTATTCGAACGAGTCAAGGTGAGTCACTACACTGATTGGGGATCCAGAGCGTTTAGTATAGCTAGTAAGGAATCATCAAAGAGAACCACGACCGCCATATGTGCACCGGCAATATTGGACGAAGTTAGTGGGAGGAGAAAGCGTTGGGGAAACGTTTGTCGCCTTGGATATAGGAATACCTAGGCCAGGGACAACATAGATGCTAGACCGCGTGCGCCACGCCCCATATCGAGCAGCTCACGCTAGCAAGCTCTTCCAGCGATCCCGACGGCAAACGGACGGGCTGAGATGCCCGAAGAGAGAGTTGGGAGGCCAGACTGAGTGTGGGAGGAAGGAGTTGTGGGAACGGGGAGGAAAAGGAGAAGCTTTGTCGAGCCCAGCGATGTGAGCCTCGCGACAGATTACGGCTTTGTTGCGGTGGATGCCTAAAGCGGAATGATCGGCGGCGGGGGCGGGACATCCGCTGACTGTATATGAATTGATGAAACGAAGATCCGATCTGATTTTCCGGGGGCCCTGAGGGATGCATTTATTTTGCCTAGGTATACCCCGTGCTGTGCTCTACCCAAAACACTTACTTAATGCATGTGGTCCCTCGAGGGGCTGCCTGTTTGCTCTTCTTGTCTTTTCGCTGCCACCACCACCTCCCTGGGTCCATGCTGAGTACATAGCAGCACGTCCATCGAGTGCCATCCATTCCTTCCCTGGGCCCTTTTCCTTCCTCTTCTTTTCTTTATAGCTTCACCGCCCACCGAAGTAGCTGAACTCGGCCTTTTCTCTCTCTTCATCGCCGATTCAACCGTATAATTTTCCTATTTCTGCGCAAATGGCCAATAAAGCAGCACCCGCAACGGGCGGCAACTCGCCCCAAGGTTCCCTCCAACGGGGAAAGGCATGTTTGCGATGCAGGTGCGTACCAAGATTTGGGCCAATAAACTCACATTAACTAACACGTTGGCCCAGAAAACGAAAGATGGTATGTGGCACGCGACCGACGCGTCAAATCGCGTCCAAACTCACTCTTGATCTTCTCCAGCGATGCGATGGAACAAAGCCAGCATGCTTGCAGTGCGTTCGCGCCAAAAAGGGCGACGCCTGTGAATTCGACGACGGAAAGGGCAAGACGCGTACCCAGATTCTTAAGGAGACCATCCACAACCTGCAGCGCCGTGTGCGCGAGCTCGAAGATCCCGAGTCCGCCGCCTCAGCCAGCAAACGGACCACTGGGCCTCAGCACGAGACACAACACCATCGCCCGCTGTCCTTCCACCAGTCAGAGTCCTCGTCCTCATCCCTGGGATCGCCATCGAGTATCACCTTCTCGGGGTCACATTCACCATTCCCAGCGGGTACGGATACTCTGCTTTCTTGGTCGGCGGACTCTGACCGCGTTACAGACAGTCCCCCTCAGCCATGGATGGCTCTTCCGGTACGCCCTTGCGCTGCAGCCGCCCCTAGCCACGTCGTCTCACACTCCATTCAGGGAACGTCCCAGTCACCTTTTGGTTCCGAAGTCTTTTTCGACGGTTCGCTACCAGTAACCCCGACGCCAACGCCGTTTGAACTGGCTCCTATACTGTTCGTACACCGTCCCCTCTTCCCGGCCCGTCAGTCCGCGTGGCTCACTTTCTGCTTCTAGCCTCGATATATTTGCACCTCACCGCCATCAGTGTGGGCTCGAGCTTCAGATGGACGAACTCAGAGATTCGCTGGCTCTTCCGCTAGAAGACCAGCGACATCCGTCTCTCATGAATGCCATTTACTTGTGGGCATGTTTCATCTCTCGACCCCAGCCTCTGTCAGAACATGAAGACTACTTCCTGGCGCGCGCGCTCGAGGCGCAACAGGAGGGCCTACGCATGGCGGACAAGATCACAGACGTCGTCCGGGCATCCTGCCTCCTAGCTCTGTATTTCCTTGCAACCGGTCGCGTTCTCGAGGGTGGTTACCACTCCAGCGCCGCCGCCGCCTTGGCGATGCAAATGGGTTTGCATATGGATGTACCGATAGAGCCTTTAGGCTTTACCGGCGGCCTTGACGACTTGTTCGCAGAGTCAAAGCCTCTTCAAACTGATATCCGACGCGGTGAGCGTGTCCTGGCCTTTTGGCAGGTGTACTTTGTCGACAGGTGCTGGTCTGTTGCTCTCCGTCGCCCGGCGGTCATGCCAGACGGGTCGAGTGCTAGCCATGCCGTCAACTTGCCGTGGCCTCAAGATCTCGAGGACTATGCCTCTGTATGTCCACAATACACTGTTTCAATTTCATCGGCTCTAACATGGTGCAGGGCTATGCCGACAGCCCTTCGTTCCAGACGGTGGCTCGTTTCCTCAGTGGTGACGTTGGTACCGGTGGGTTCTCGATGCAATCTCTCAAGGCCAAGGCCTGCACCCTCTTCGCCCATGCAGATATTCTTTCTCGATCCTGGGAGTCAGGTATGTGCATTGTGTTCAGAGCACAGCCTCCGGCAGAACCTGATTCTTTCAGGTATGAACAATCCGACGAGCATACGTGAAGACATACAACGATTCGAGATGACCATTACACGATTTCTTGCGACACTCCCGTCGTTGCAGAACCTGGACCCTACCGTGCCCACCAGGAGGCAGATGATGATCACAGTGCATACGCTCGCGAACACGGCCGCTATCCTGCTGCACCAGCACATCAGCGATGAGATGGGCTCTTCGTACACGAAATGCATACGAGCCGCGAATGCTTGCATGCTTACCATCAAATCGTTATCGCAAGCAGACTTCGAGTTGCTGGACCCTATTGTCGGCGTACGTTGCCCGTTTTTACTGCTCGATTCGTACTCATCCGCGCCCCTCCCCACACAGAGCTGCTGGACTGTGACTGCGGACATTCTTCTGCGTCAGCTGGATGCATTGGAGGCAACTTGGCCTCCGGTGAATACTGCGGACGTGTGCAACGAGCTGGGCACTATGCTCTTCGCAATGAACGGTTTCAACAGTCACTTTCCTATATTGAGTGCGTCCAAATTCTTTCGCTCCTCGCTCTCTCTTTGCTTATCGTGCTATCTCCCTTCAAGACCTCCAGATATCAAAATTACAGGAGCGCCTGGAACGTTAATTTTTCTTCGCCTTTCCAGCGCTCGCGATGCCTCGATGGACTACTACTTGTATACCTTTCTTGGACCCTTGGACTTTTCTCATTTTCCCGTTTGCGCGGATTCATTCGCCATTGCATGGACGCATACCTTTCTTCTTTCTTGCATCGGACCGATTCGGACTTCGTACATTTATTCCAGATGTCCGGACTCTTTCACGCTCCTTCACGACTTTCCACGCAACCTGCACGTACGGACACCCTTTCCTTGGACATCTTACATGGACTTTCATCATGAACGGACCACCTACACACTTTTTCCCATTTATTAATCATTTTTTGCTACAAGCGCACATTTTTTCCACGCTTCTTGCTTTGCTTTTTTATTGCTACCTATTTTGTTTTCCTTAGTGCAGGGACGCTCACTTATTACTTTGGATTTCCTTGAACACTTTATTTGTTTTTTTTTTTCAGTTTGGACTATTAAATTGCCCAAGGACTTATATATCTCTACTACGACTAGTTAACTCATTTACCCGATATTACCTTACGAGCTGGAGGAGCTCGAGCAGAAGCACAATCCAATATCTTTACGCATCTCTTCCTCAATGCCTCTTCGTTTGTCGTGGGATGTTTGAGAGACGTTACGATGTGACTTGGGGGTCGATGTGATGCACGCCAGCCTTTCCTCGTGTCGGAGAACTGAGATGGTTGGCTAGCGAAGTCCGCGGAGGGGAGGGATTCCTTTTGTAGTAGACGCGACATAACCCGTACGCCGTCTTCACACTCGCGGAGAAGCACCGGGGCGCACGGGTTGACTGTGCTGTAGAAGCCCAGTGTATGTCTTCAAGGAGCAGTGTAACAATCTCATCAAAACAATGGAATATGCATCTCAATATGGCTGTAAATAGACTAAGTACGAAGCTGGAACATGAAAGGAAACGGCAAGCCGATATCACAGCGAGTCGGATTTCTTGATAATCGAACGCAAGGCATCTACGACGGCGGGGTCGGGCGGGTTCGAGTCGGGGTAATGTACACATTCGGACAAGTATCCGTGTGTAACCATACATAGGATCATGCAGAGTGCTCGAGAGCTGAACCTGTCACGCGGAAAGCGCTACAGGACGTGTAGCCTGAGGCTGTCGACAATGAATCGATGAAAACCTGAGTCTTCATAGAAGTCTGACTGACTGAAAGTGGAAATGAGTGGAGGCACCCGAGTCTTATTAACCGTCCTTAGGAACGTATTTTACCGGTCGCGGGGTATGTCCAGGTCCACCAGAAGCAGTAAAGGGCAGCAGCCGTCTTTGGGAATGTGGCGGGGGGTCCGGACATTATTGTGTTGGGCACGATTGCACTGATTCAAATTATTCGTTGATAAATACGGTAGATCTATCAGCAAGGGTTCGGCTGGGGGGTGCACAATAAGGGTATTCTTATTTTGAATGTCTACAACCTGCACGACCTGTGCTTCTTCTCCCACTATCAACAGTCGTCGCACTGGGTTGGCGGCTAAATTCGCCGTATCTGGAAAATTTTCCCTTTGACCTCTAGCACTCTTCTTCCAACCTCCACGTTAGTCTGCATTTGTCAGGACGGAAGCATGTCCGAATGCGCTGTGTCGCCTTCATCGAGATACAATATGACGGTAACGACGCGGCCATACGGATCACTGAAGAACATTACAATCTGTGCAAGCTCCCATCGTCCCCATTGTGCTGACCAGGCGCTGACATACATAGAATGCCAACTGTGGCGAACCTGCGCTGTTTGCCGAGATTAGCTGTATACCTCCGCAGATAAGATAAGGTCGCCATCAGGAGACGCATATACGGGATGATGGCTTGATTGGCTTCTGCTTGACGACCTACTATCACAAACTAACCACAAACTAACCAATCACGGTGACTGGCGCACTATGGACTTCGTCGAGAAAGTATTTGGACACGCAAAGGAGCAGATTGCTGGTGAGTAGAGTTTGTCGCTTGGATGACGCCGTGTTCATCACCTACTTTCAATAGGCCTTGTCAATTCCGACCACCGCCACGACGATCCTGAGGAAATAAAGGCGGACGAGATTCGTCAAGCTATCAATGACAGCCATCGCTTCCAGTCTTTTGCAGACGAGCGCGAGAACAATGTTGTGAAATGGTGCGTCGCAGTAGTGCTGCGCTGATCCGCCATCATGACATTCTCGCAGGCATATCGATGGACATGACTACATGTGGGCGCTATCAGAGCTGCTGGAGAGCGCGAAGGAGGCGATATTCATCCTGGACTGGTGGCTGACGCCAGAGCTGTACCTTCGCCGCCCACCCGCTGAGCACGAACGTTGGCGACTGGATCGCATTCTGAAGCGCAAGGCCGAGCAGGGCGTCAAGGTCCACGTTATTGTCTACAAGGAGGTCACGCAGACGATGACGATGAGCTCAGCCCACACCAAGCACGCGCTCGAGGACCTCCACCCAAATATTGTCTGCCTGCGCCATCCCGACCATATTGGTGCCAAGGATACTGCCCTGTTCTGGTCCCACCACGAGAAGGTCGTAATCGTCGACAACCACTTTGCGTGCATTGGCGGCCTGGACCTTTGCTTCGGACGCTGGGACACCCATAACCACCCTCTGGCCGATGTCCATCCCAAAGACATGTCCCACACACTCTTCCCGGGCCAGGACTACAACAATGCCCGTATCATGGACTTCCAGGAGGTCAAGGAATTCGCAAGTAACTCACTGAGCAACCTCGAGAGCGCCAGGATGCCATGGCACGATGTACACATGACACTCACTGGACCTGTCGTGCTCGACATTGCCCAGCACTATGTTGAGCGTTGGAACGAGATCAAGAAGCGCAAATATCAAGATGAAGCGTGTGTAAAATTTCTCATCTTTGACCTTTATCTGACCGCAAATAGCAAGGTCGAATGGCTTGCCCTTCCCCACGATGTCGAGTTCGCCCCGAACGAGGCTATTGTTCAGCATCCCAAACGCGAGACTTGGTCAGACACTGGCAGGCGTTACCGCCACCGCTGGCACACCTACTTGGGTGCTGGAGAGGAGGACGAACGCCGCCGGAACGATGATGACAACGAAGACAACTATCATCCTGCGCCGCACAATCCGACCTGCCGCGTTCAAGTCTGCCGCAGTGTCTCTGACTGGAGCCACGGTGTACTCACCGAGCACTCTATTCAGAATGCTTGTCCGTGATAAATCTTTCCTCCTTGGACTGTCACTAATACGCTGGTGTAGACATTCAACTGATCAACGAGGCCAGCCACTATATTTACATCGAGAATCAGTTCTTCATCTCTGCGACCAAGGAGGGCGGTCCCGTCGTCAACCTTATTGCAAAGGCGTTGGTCAATCGTATCATCCAAGCTCACCAGGCTGGGACCAAGTTCAAGGTTGTCATCGCCATTCCCGAGGTACCTGGCTTCGCTGGTGACATCCAGGCGGAGAGCTCGCTCAAGTACATTATGGCCGGTCAATACCGCACCATCAACCGTGGTGGCGACAGTATCTACGAATGCCTTCGCCGCGAGGGTATTGAGCCGTACGTGTTCTCATTTCCCTCTTGCACCATTAACTGACGTTCCCTCAGCCTCGACTACATTCGGTTCTACCACCTGCGGGCGTATGACCGAATCAATGCGCCCAAATCGTATATTGAGCAAATGGAGCAGGAATCCGGTGTTGGTTTCCATGAAGCCCAAGTCGCGCTTTCGCGTGCGTGGATCGGCAAGCAGGACGCCAACCAGACGGAGGTGACCATTGCGCTGCCATCCGAGGAGGGTGCCGGGCTGGTCGAGACCAAAGATAAGAAGAAAGAGCAGAAGACGATTACAGTCAAGATACCCGAGACAGAGGAAGAGGCGAGGAGTATTGTACGCCAGTGGGAGAAAGCGAGCCATCTTATTCCGGACGACGACAATGTCAGCGATAATGTCGTTCAGCACATGTTGCAAGACACTACCGGGCTGCAGGACGAGCAGTGGTGTGGTACGGAGGAGGAAGAGAAGGCAGCATATGTTAGCGAGCTGCTCTATATCCACACCAAACTCATGATTGTGGATGACCGCCGTGTTATCGTAAGTCAGTCACCCTCATAGTCCCATCATTAAACTGATTCCTCTTCTCTATAGATGGGCTCGGCCAACATCAACGACCGTTCCCAGAAGGGTGACGGAGACTCTGAAATTGCGCTTGTCGTTGAGGACACAGACATGATTGACTCCCGCATGGACGGACGACCTTACCAGGCCGCCCGCTTTGCTGCCACCCTCCGCCGCAAACTCTACCGCGAGCATCTTGGACTCATCCCGCCCCAGATCCCACACAAGCTTGCGCAGAACCCCGAGGACTTCCAGAAGCCTGCGCCAACGCCAAATCCTGATGAGACGCAGACGGAGCAGGACGAGCTGGTGCAGGACCCGCTGGCGGACGAGACGGTGGCGTTGTGGAACGAGACGGCGCGCAGCAACAGACAGATTTTCCAGGCGCTCTTCAAGCCTGTGCCAACGAACCTTGTCCGTGATTGGAAGGCGTACGAGGAGTATGTCCCCAAGATCAAGACGGGCCACTTAATTCCGGAGGTGTCGTTGGAGGATGCGAAGAGGCAGCTGGCGGGTATTCGGGGCGCCTTGGTCGAGAGTCCTTTGGTGAGTGGTCTTTTGCTGCTGTTGCTTTGATAATGGTGCACTGATGTGCCGTGTACAGGACTTCTTGATTGACGAAAAGGACTTTGTTGAGGGTCCTGAGTGGAAGGGTCTTAACCCGACACTTCCAATCTATATCTAGTTTGGCTCTGCAAGTCGGGAGAGGTGAATGGGAGGAAACGATCTATTGAACAGAGAAATACAACATGTATTATGTATACCAATGTATGAACGTATGTGCAGTTATACGACTGATTTATTCAAGAACTCGCGTCCACTTTGATTATCTGTTGCAGAACAAGTTGTTCATTGGCGAATACGATTATAGACAATATTCTACATACCGGGACCAGCCTTGATCGCGGCCATCACTTTCGGCATTACTAAACAATGGCGCCTCTTAAAATGGATCCCTATGATCTGGCTGGGATATTGAGATACGCGACGGCGCTACTGTGAAAGGGTGGCGGGCAGCGCACAATCGAGCTTCGGCTGCTTCCCTTCGTTTGATTATCACTCCAGCCAGCCTCCAACCCAGAATTTCCGGGGGTCGGAATGAAACGGCGAAATGAGATTGACTATGGAGCTTTTGCAATGCGGTGTACACATTTCTTGTCCATTTCCAACTGAAACGTCTTATATAGCAATGCAAAATACTTAGACTGAGAGTGGGCTCTGGGTGGGTTCAAATGGCGGAAAGCATGCTGTGAGGTGTGTCGTATCAACGAATACGGGCAAACCGATTCTAAATAAAGCGGATGGAAGGACTATTACTCGCTCTTCGCGTAGAATTCCGTATCAACAGCAGGCAGACTGCAGATCGGTCAACGGGCCGCAGGCCGGTCTTGGTTGATCGACAGCGTTCGGATTGTGTTCCGTTCATCAACGGACCATCAACATCCAACCTTATGGACCTCATCGTGTATCCCCGCTTGCTTCTGGTTAAGCCCGAGCCCAAGTCGGTCTATAGAAGGGCAGACTCACCGACCCAATGCCCATTTTAGTGGTCCGCGAGTCGCCGTTTTACGCACCAATCGTCGCGGATACCCCCGTGTGAGTAGGAAAGTGAGATTGGAAGCTCCAGAGAGCGTATGCTCCACTCCCGGATCGCCATGTATGAAACAAATAGCGGTGAACAGGATAGACCACCCCAAACCGGCGGATGGCCGTGTCAGCCACAAACAGGGTTCACATCTTCATATTTAACCCCTTCCTCTCCCATCTCCACTCTTTATTCCAGCTCTTTTCTTTCTCGCGCATCTTTCTGGCACACTTCTGTTTTTTACGCTTTTTTTTTTCCTTGCCCTGGTCGTTTGCCACCAAACGATGTCGACGAACAACCTAGCGGACTGCTCGCGGGAGCGTGAAATCATGATAAATACGGAGATGGCCATGACTCTCACGTACGGTGCGAATGTTTTCCAGGACTTCTCAGTATAATACTTATGCGCGAAGGGCTGTACACTGTCATCTTTTGTCAAGCCATGTCTCGAGGCTTCCAGTTGTTGAAAGGAGGCAACACACAACAAGGTGCGAATCTATACGACGAGTCGGTGAATTATTCCTGAGGTTTAGTTCCTCAAGACATACACTCTGCACGCCGCTCAAAAGTCAACACAAATCCGGCCTTCTTCATCGCGGCCATAATCATGTATGCTCTCATCACAGCAGTCGTCGTTATCCAATGGCGGACTGTGGCCGATGTCGTCGGACCACATGGCGGCAATGGTCAGTTTCTTTGCGACTCTGCAGCAGCGGCTTCGATTCCCATCTTCTTGGAGACCGTTCTTGCTTTGAATTTTGCAATTGCGGACGCAATCATGGCTCGTGCGGCCTCACCCCGACCAGCTAGTACTCATATTCTTCCTTAGGTATATCGGACCTATGTCGTCTACGGGAAGACTAAGAAGATTGTCATTGTCCCGGCCCTCTTCACCATAGCCGCTGCAGGTGCCAGGCAGTTCTCTATGAATGCCTCACAAATACTCATAACTTGCAGCATTTGTCATTGTTGTCGCTGTCAGGCTTTCGTTTAACATGAAGGGAAATCGCACAGCTCTTTACGACGTCGTCTTTGGGGCGAGTGCACTAGGCGTCATAACTTGGGCTTACATTGCCATGTCGGTTTTTACGACTCTCTATTGCAGCATTGCCATCACTGCTCGTATTCTACATGTTCGTCGCCTCACAGGAGAACCATACGGATACTCGGACGCGTTGGAAATGGTCGCTGAATCGTCCTTGCTCTACACGGCTGTTCTTCTCGTCACCTTCATCCTCAAATTCATCTCGGCGCGATGGGGCTCTCGGGTAGCAGAAGGAATCCTACTTTCGGTGACCGTGAGTCCTTCGCATGTATGGGCGCCAAGCGAAGCTGCTGACGTCCATAAAGGGCCTCTGTCCAACATGGATTCTTTCCCGCGTCCTAGCAGGATCGTCGAGGCCAGATGAGTCCTGGACGTTAGATTCGGACGATACTCTGGCCCAAGAGAGGATGTCGTTCAATGTCAACCATAACGAGGATATGGCGGCGTATTCACCTGTGCACACAAGGACCGCATTTTAAGACGTCGAGACACCTATTTTGCTTGGATACTCTTAACTTATATGGCATTGAATTTCTGTACTTCATCCATTAGCAATATAACACGGACATTCTTTATTTTCTCGCGAGTGCTGCTCTCAGTGAGTGCTGCGGAGTTGAGTCGCTGATCACACGATCGCGCATGATGGCCATCACGAGAGGTCCGTCTTGCTTCTTGCTTTCATCTCTCATCAAGACCAACTAATTGAACACTATGGACACCGCACCACTCCTCACGCTGTCTACTGAGATCCATCTCCTCATACTGGCGCACCTCACGGCCGCGGACAAGTTTTCTTTCATTGCCACTTGCAAGAAGTTGTACATAGAGGAAGGACTTTACTACGAGGTCGTTCAAGTCACAATCAATGCCGCCGCAAAGGATTCAGCTGTATTCGCATTGGATGTGCCTCTTCAGACAAGCCGTCGCGGGCTCATCGATGCATATCGCCCTTTCATCTTCAATAGGCCCGTTCTATACGCAGAAGATCGTCAAATATTTGCATCCATCATCTTCCCAACATTTTTCGGCCAAGAAAACAAGGTCAAAGCCGGAGATATAGTTATTCATGGAAGCGAGCTTGCGGTCCACAAACCAGCAGAGGTGTGTAGTCTTTGTTTTTGTTTCAATCTGCGTGTAATGTTCACTGAAAACTAAAAACCAAAAGGCCAAGGTGCGACGAGGCCTGCAGTACGGATGGGATTCGTATTTTCGCGGTCACGTCTTGAAGATGACTCCATCGCTGCTCAGAAATACTTGGCGTTGTCCCGAGTGTGATGGCCAGCGGTCTGTCTGCCCGGGCTGTGGCGGGTTCTCCATGAGGTAAAGTAGTTGCTGGGTGCTTTGAATTTTGGTTCACCGTTACCAGATGGAGTTCTTGTTTTGCAAGCTGCGGGTGCGTCAGCGTCTTCCAATACACCGTGTCCAGTGTACGAATTCTTAACGATCTATGACTTCCTAGATGGTCAATGCCCTGCCCTTGTTGTGTTGGACTCGATAATGCACTGAAAGCAAAGCAAATGTACCAGTGCAATGACGACGAAGGGCTCTACGATTTATGGACGACTCTGTCGACTGAGCTTGAGATAGATATGCCCGACATGTATGATTGGGATTCGGATGGCAACACCCCGCCCCCGAGGTCCCCAGTACTGGTTGGCAAATCATTCGACTCGAAACCTATCTACACCTCCTAGTACATACCTCGATCATAATCATAACAATGGCGTCTTAGTACCCTTTCGTCGTGTGTCAAGATTCTTAGGAATGTTTCGATCCGATTGTGAGCTCGATTTAGGGCAATGCACTATCATTTATGTATGAGTACCCGACGAAAGGAGCTGTCTTGAATTATCTACCAGCTGTATACAGTTATTATACACACATTAGCGGTAGTAACGACAGCCGACTCGGAGTGCGCTCGGCGATGTGCTGTCAGGATGCTGGAAGTGACTGAGAATTCAACCGCATTTTTCTCGCAACCACTGAGGCAGTGCTCACAATTCAAGAAGTAACCTGCGAGCCACTTTCTGTCTGTGACTGTGTTGCGGCTATGTATTAGCATACGGACACTTTCATAACCGCCAATGAGAGTTGGCGTGGATGTTCGTGTGGAGTCAGTCTGTGAAAACAAGAATGAGTTGAGCTCGAGAATGAAGAAAACATCGAAGACACAATGTAGCCTTGCAGTGCTTAGTCACTATGATTGCACATCATGATCGGTAGTATTAGCCAATTGGACTCTCCGAGTACCGTCCATCTACGAAGGCGAAGCATCACTCGCCCCAATGTTTCTTCAAGGCATCCTCATGTCCCGGTACCACAGGTGGTTTCCCAGACCTCTGCTAATGCGACAATCAGGTCCGGGCTCGCCCGACTTCCGAAATGTATTTAAATTGCTAAGTAGCTGCACACTGAAAGCTATTACCCGCACCAAAGACGTAAAGAAAGAGGGGCTTATGGCACAATTAGACTCATTCTCTTGCCATCGCCATCTTTGTATCTCGCGCAGAAGGAGGAGACGACTGGACCATGGCGAACAACTTGGCGGACTGCTCGCGCGAGCGGGAGACGATGATAAACTCGAACATGCTTATGACGCTTTTTTACGGTTCGCGCTGTCTTTTTTTTTCGTCATGCGCTTCAATTTCTCATTACGATAGCTATCTATTCCTCCGTATTCTGGAGAGCTACCACCCTCGGCGTGCGGACGGGAGGAGGCCTAGAATTGGGACACTCAGGTATTACAAGGAAAATCAAGCCCTCTAAAAAATTGACGTCTGAGCTTCTCTGCTCGCAGATGCATACGCCGCACATCGCTCAAGGATACAGCGCAACCCAACGTTCTTCATCATTGCGATTGTCATGTACTTGCTGGTTACGGCGGTTTTTGTGATCCACTGGAAAAATTTGTACGACGTATTTGGGCCTAATGGCGGAGATGGGACATACCTTTGCACCAAAACTATAGGTCCTAGCCTCTCCATCTTCTGTGAAGGTGTTCTGGCCTTGAATATTGTCTTGGCGGACTCAGTCCTGGTACGTCAACCGTGGCCACCGGGTGGCATGTAGCCTGACTTCAGTTTGTATGCACTAGATTTGGCGGACCTTCGTTGTCTTTGGAAAGGTCAAGAGGATTGTTATTTTACCGGCTTTCCTTGTCCTTTGCACCGCCAGTGAGCTTACACCAACGCCCTGCGACGAGCATTTATGCTGACGTTTCCATTGCAAGTCTGCGTTGTTTACTTCGTTGTAGTGACATCCATCAAGGAATATGAGAACGGCCTTGAGCTCTACGAACTTGTCTTCGGTATAGGCGAACTCTCTATCATCATCTGGATCTACTTGGGCTTCTCCATGGGCATCACCCTCTATTGCAGTATAGCCATCACCCTTCGTATCCTCAAGATATGCCGGCTTGGAGGGACATCTCCGAAGTCGTATGCAAATGTCCTCGAAGTTGTAGCAGAGTCCTCTGCACTGTACACCTTCGTTGTCCTCGTCACTTTCATTCTGGTGTTCATCTCGTCGCGCTGGGGCTCGCGGTACGCAGTGGCGGTCTTACTGTCGGTCACGGTAAGACCCATAAGTATCTCCACGAGAACGCACGATGTTAACAGCCATTCTAGGGTATTTCGCCGACATGGATTTTGGCCCGTGTTGTGTCCGGTCAGGCGCGCACAGACGAGTCGTGGACGGTGGATTCTTCCCCGCTGGGAGCGATGGAGTTCCAGCCCAATCGACAATTCACAGAAAGCAATGATTCGCCGGCATATGCGCTGGTAGGCCCCCCACAACCAAAGGATGGACCCGTGTGACTAGAAAGGCAAATGAGACTGCTTGATGCATAAAGGACTATGAAAAACTGGACGATGCACTGGACCAATATTTCAAGTTACTGTATCATACAATGGACAAGAAACCCTGGCGCGAGAATTAACTCAGTCGTACTCGGTCATTTCACTGGACGTGACGGCCTGCGCGCCAAATACCTCGACCATGTACTTCCGCTACATCAAGCGGTCTAACCAGCTGTGATTTCGATCTGATTGGGCTACATACTACTCAAGTGAACATGTTGAACGCGTTCCACGTTCAGCCAAACTGCAAGCAAGGTGAGCATCTGACACCCTGCCCGGCGCTTCGAGAGGCAAAACTAGTCACTGCCACAATAATAGCTGGGTACTGAGAGTGTCACTTGCCTGAACGATGTGGAGTCTATGGCATTTAAGCGCTACTGCACTCAGTCTCTTATTATCACTACTACCCCTTCATCTCGCGCAATACAAGGAGACGACAGGACAATGGCAAACGTTAACGACTTGGCGGACTGCTCGCACGAGCGGGAGACGATGATAAATACGCACATGCTTATGGCACTTTTCTACGGTGTGCACTACCTGTCTTCCATTCGCTTTGATTGCTCATTTCAATAGCTATATACTCCTTCGTGTTCTGGAGAGCTACCACCTTGGGTGTGCGGACGGGAGGAGGCTCGAAATCAGGACATTCAGGTAGGTAAAACCAGATTTGTCTGAAAATCCACGTCTGAGACACTTTCCCTGCAGATGCATATGCCGCACGTCGCTCGAGGATACAGCGCAATCCAACGTTTTTCATCATTGCGATAGTCATGTACTTGTTGGTTACAGCAGTTTTTGTCATCCACTGGAAGAATCTGTACGACGTTTTTGGGCCTAATGGCGGGGATGGGACATACCTTTGCACGAAAACTATAGGACCTAGTCTCTCCGTCTTCTGTGAAGGTGTTTTGTAGTTGAATATCGTCTTGACGGACTCAGTCCTGGTGCGTTGTGCCTTTATCGTGGCTACTAAATAGAGGGTGGTCTGACTTCTATTATATGCTAGATCTGGCGAACGTTCGTTGTCTTTGGTAAGGCCAAAAGGATTGTTGTGTTTCCGGCTATCCTTGTCTTCACCACTGCTGGTAAGCTTACGTGAACTTCCCGCGACGAGCACCTATGCTAATATTTCTATTGCAAGTCGGTATGGTTTATTTTATTGTAGTGATGCCCATCAAGAAATACAAGAATGGCCTTGAGCTCTACGAACTGGTCTTCGGTATAGGCGAACTCTCTATCAGCATCTGGATCTACTTGGGCTGTTCCATCGTAATCACACTCTACTGCAGTATCGCCATCACCCTACGCATCTTCAAGGTATACCGGCTTGGAGTAAAATCAGTGAAGCTGTACGCAAACGTCCTGGAGGTTGTAACGGAGTCCTCTGCGCTGTACACCATCGTTATATTCACGACGTCCATTATGGTGCTCGTCTCGCCGCGCTGGGGCACACGGTACGCTGTTGCAGCTTTGTTGTCGGTGACGGTAAGACGCATAATATCTCCACAAGAAAGTACGGTCCTGACGCCTGTGTAGGGCATTTCGCCGACATGGATTCTGGCGCGTGTTGTGTCAGGCAAAGCGCGCACCGATGAGTCGTGGACGATGGATACTTCTCCATTGGACTCGGACCGAGAAGTAATCGAATTCCATCCAAATCGACACTCCACAGACACCAATGAGTCGACAGCATACAGTATGCGCCGGTAGTACTCCCACAGTTGAAAGATGACGTTGTGCGACGCTAGGAATGAGACTGTTCGACATGTACAGGATTACTATGGAACACAGGACGGTGTACTGGACTAGCATGTTAACTTATTCTATCATACAACGGGCAGGAATACAAGACGCATGAACTCTGTCAATAGCACTCGCTCATCTCACTGAGCGCGACGGCCTGTGCCGCGAGTACTCTGTGGATACTTTGACGATGTACCTCCGCCATGTCAATAGTGTTCATATCCCATCCCGTCGCTAGCTGCACCAACAGGTCCTCCAAATAGCGCGTCGGACAGATCTCGGGCTCCATAACATCTTCTGGTTTTCTGCCCGTCAGTCTCGCGGTCGTCTGACTGACCCTACCGAACGATTGTCCAACCCTTCGAGTAGACTGGAACTTGGGACGGGGTGGCGGGGCTGGTATGTATTCGCGCCTGAGTGGAGAACCTCCTGGAGTCCATGTCTTGTTCTTCCACTGCCAGAAGCTTGACGCCGAACGGTTTCTGCCCTCACTCGGGCTATGGTGTAAGCATATGATTTCTTTCGCTATGGCGTTTGCATGCTGTGAGCGCGAAACGACCTCTTGCGCGAGGAGTAGGCCTGGAGGGGACGATGGGATCTATCCAAAGTCAACAAATGTCTGAATTCAAGGTCGACTAGACATACCACACTGATGGGTTCAGGTCTTCTCAGCGCCGCCTTGGACAGCTTTTCCTCACAGTGCATGCGATATCCGGCCAGCCAGATGTCGCGGTGCCACTCTTCGAACTTGAAGTCGGATTCGGGATACCAGTACACTTCGTCGGGGCCATGCATTTGATTTTCCTCGTAGTCCTGCAGTGCGAGCATGTCGTCCAGCGACAGCTCGTCGGAGGGGATGAAGGCCATGTCGATGAGGGAGCGGAGGGCCCATGGGGTGAACGCCTGCGTCGGTGAGAAGATATTACGCCGTAAGCAAAGTCCGGTGGGCGTGTAGCGGTAGAACATGGTTTCGGGGAGAGCGAGTATGATGGCCATTGCGTCGAGCGATGGGGAAGGGAGTCAAAACACGGGCGGGTGAGTGAGAGGTGTGGGTTAAGTAGGATAGGATACCTGCTCTTTGTTAGTAGGACGGCTGCGCCTCCAAAAAGACCTTGGAAAGATGGCCGTAGGTAT
Organism: Cylindrobasidium torrendii FP15055 ss-10; assembly: GCA_000934385.1. Taxonomy (NCBI): domain Eukaryota; kingdom Fungi; phylum Basidiomycota; class Agaricomycetes; order Agaricales; family Physalacriaceae; genus Cylindrobasidium; species Cylindrobasidium torrendii. The sequence continues at coordinate 34,037 of KN880502.1, read as the reverse complement.
GACAGAAAGGATGTGAAAGGTCCCTTTGTCCTTATGAGAAGTTAGACAATGTGGGCCCAGCGTGGCCGAAGTAAGGGTAGGATGCGGCATGGCATGCAAATGGCGACTGCTTTACTTTGGCGAAAGATCCCAGACTTTGCAACCGCTCGAGGGTAACTTCTTTATTTTCTTCATTCCCATTGTTCGCGTGAAGTAGGCCTGAAAAGGAATGAATGGTATAATGAGGGCCCGGAGAGAAGCGAACAAAAGTGCGAAGCGGTGATCAGCTGTATGACGTCCGCCCACGTGTGTCGCGTGTGTCGGCGTCAGACGCGCAGGGCTTGGCTCATCATCCGACCATCACCATCCTGCTTGCTTTGTGTCTTTTTCTCGCTTGAAAATCCGTCCCAATCAATATCCGCTGGGTCCGGCACGATGTCGAGACCTGAAATCGAGCCTGAACTGTCTCCGACATCGCCTGGGGAGGATTCTGATGTTCTGCTCTCCCCAATATTGGAACGAGAACCTCAGCCGGGACTGGATGGGCAGCCAGTGCGATGTGCGTCGCCGTTTCTCTCTGATTATTTTTTGAATTTACCGTGAAGTTAGGGTACGATGTAGGTCAAGCCATGTCTCAGCAAGGTCCGCTCTCACGTCCTTTAGGCGGACAGAACAGAGCCATATACGCGCATTGTACCATTCCAGGAGAAGCATGACACCTCTGTAGAGTGCGTAACCCATATCCCCGACATCCATCCTGCTTGACATGCCCAGGTTCTTCTACAAGCCCATTACACTCACTGCGCTGGCTGTCGGTCTCATTATCCTTGCCTATGTTGCCATGACCCAAGACGTCCTCGAAGAAGGCCGCGACAAACGACGCGTGTACGCCCCATTCCCCAGCTTTGCTTCCTACTCGTTTCCTTACACTCGTCAGAGGTGTCTACGCTGCCATCGCGTCCTTCCTCGCGTTCTCCATCATCCAATTCCGCGATGGCCCCTTTATCCGCCCCCACCCTGCCTTCTGGCGCATGCTACTTGGAATTAATCTGCTCTATGAGCTGTCCTTGGTGTTCTTGTTGTTCCAGGACTTGGATTCGGCACGCCAGATGATGACCTACATCGACCCGAGTCTGGGTGTACCGCTGCCGGAGAAGAGCTACGCGGAGGACTGTGCGTTCACCCCGACGGCCATATGGGTTCGCTTCCGTTGGAGCTCTGTGAGGGCCCGCTGACCGATGGCACAGAATAACATCGACATTTTCTGCCTTGCACACGCGTTAGGATGGTTTGGCAAGGCTATGATCCTCCGTGACTATTGGTTCTGCTGGATCTTGAGTGTCGCCTTCGAATTAGCCGAGTATAGTCTTCAGCACCAGCTGGCGAACTTTGCGGAGGTGCGTTAATCTCACCTTTGCCTATCGCTGTAACTAATGTGATGCCAGTGTTGGTGGGATCATGTACGTCTTTCTACACGGCGAAGACCTTGTCTTACGATATTCATAGTGGATCCTCGACGTTCTTCTTTGCAATTGGCTCGGAATCGTACTTGGTTCGCACACTTCCTCAATCCACCTACGGCTCGCTCATCTTCGCAGGCATGAAGGTTTGCCAGTACTTTGAGGTCAAGCCCTACGAGTGGCGTGGTATTCGTCAGACGAAAGGGTTCCGCGGCAAAGCAAAGCGTGTCGTCAGCCAGTTCTCACCGCACGACTTCACCGCGTTCAAATGGGGCACCACGACCGATTTCACGCACTACTTCAGCGTCGTGCTACTACTTGCAGTATTCCTGGCCGCCGAGCTCAACCCATTCTACCTGAAAACATTGTTGTGGATGGAGCCGGAGCATCCTATCATCATCCTACGCCTGACGTTCGTCTTCCTCTGTGGACTCCCGGCAGTGCGCGAAAATTACCAGTATATGACGGACCCAAGGAAGGCGGTGAGAATGGGACAGCATGTATGGCTGTTGTTGGCGACAATTGGGACTGAGCTGTTGGTGATCTTCAAGTTCAGCCAAGGGATGTTCCCTCAACCTCATCCAAAACCGGTGAAGATTGGGTGGGCTATCGGTGGCACGGCGTTGGTGCTCTATCCCCTCATTCAGGTAAGGAGTTATCCCGATTTGGTGGGGATTTGGTGGCTGATCATGTTTGCACAGTTTGGTGTCCCTGCGATGAGGAGATATGTCAGGAGGGAAAAGAGGAGGTCGAGAACGAAGGTGCAATGATAATTTGAGCCTTTTGACCGAACTGTATTTAAATACGTTATGAACGGCTGACACCGTTGTATCTCGCCGAATATACACGCTCTACCTACTATTTCGCTTCGCTCACTCCGTGAGGATGGACTCAAGTCGCTCGATTGCAGATGTTGTACATATCAGGCGCGGGACGACAGAGCAAAGTCATATTTGAACAGCAGATTTTGCACAAGGCATCCATATAAGAAAGTCGACTGTCGTGCAACCTGACCGGGTCGACTCTGTGGGAATAAGGCTATTGAGGCACTGGCATAAGAGATGATTGAGGGAGATGCCTATATTATCTCGTTCAATGAAGTGCGATTCAAGTTTGGCGTACTGACCGGTTTCTGGCCAACTTTAAATACAGAATTCAGAAGGCGTTTCTCTCACGTGATGAGACGTTCAAGTCACGTGGATGGAGGTACCTTGATCGCATTTCCCAAAACGAAGCGACGCGTGCGCCCACGTTTTCTGGTCACTTCCTTTTCTGCTTCATCCATCAATTGCATTCGTCGCTACTCTGAATTATGCTGACAAGAGGAGCGGAGCGCGCACGCGCAGAGAACGCACAGGCTACTACTGCTAGCACGACGAAAGACGATGGGGCGACAAAGAGGCGAAAGAGGGTGCACTCAGATGTGGAGAAAGAGCCAAAAAGATTGCAGCCGTCACGGACCGTCAAAGATAAAGGTGTTCAGCAGACCCATCTTCAGCTAGCGGGTACAGGCCGCAAAGGTGTGCTAGGACGATTTTCGATAGAGCAGTGCAGTTTTGAACTTATAAACTTTTGCAGACGCGACACGGTCCAAGCACACAAAGAAAGCAGTCAAAGCCCAACCTGCCGCGAAGAAGGTCAAGAAGGTCCATGAAGAGAGGCCAGCGAAAACGGCCGCCAAGGCTGAGAATTCATCTGAGGATAAAGATGAAGCAGGTTCGAAAATGCACAAGATTTTGAGCATTCATTTTCATAATCTCTTTTCCCAGCCGAGTCTACTCCCGCTCCTATCCAGTCGAAAGAAGGTGCTACTACGAAAGAGTCCGACTGCCCCTCAACAAAGGGTACCAAGACGAGGGCAGCTACAGCCTCGTCATCCGGAGAAACCCTCGTAGAGAGAAGCCAGACACCCAAGGTCAAAGCCACAAGATCTATGGTAGCCATCGAGGACTTTGACTGGGTACGCGACCTTGGTGCAGGCGGCACGGCCAAAGTATATCTTTGTCGCAAGAAGGACTCCAAGCAGCACTATGCACTCAAGGCAATCCAGAAGAACACTATAAGGTCGAGTGCATCGCGCAAGCGGATATTGAACGAGCAGAGGCTTCTCGAGCACCTTGCCGTTGGGAACCCATTCGTCATCAAGCTGCGCGAGAGTTTCCACAACGAGACACATTTGTTTCTTGCCTTGGTTAGCCACTCAATCTCTTGTACTACAGCTTACTGACTGCTATGTTTAGGACTATCATTCTGGTGGTGATCTTCTCTCCGCGTGGACCGCGCTCGGCGGGTCTCTAGACGCAAAAGTCGTTAAATTTTGGACAATGGAGATGGTAGCTGGTCTTTCATCCATCCACAAGTGCGGCATTGTCCATCGCGATATGAAACCAGAGAACGTCCTTATCGACTGCGATGGGCATATCGTTATTACCGACTTCGGGATGGCCAAACAGTTGCAGGAGCGTACGTCCGACACGGAGCAGTCCACATACGAAACCACGAACTCGTACTGTGGCACCGAACTCTACATGTCCCCGGAGATCATCCAAGGACTCCAATATTCATTTTCGAGCGATTGGTGGTCGCTTGGGATCATGATGCACGAGATGCTTCTTGCAGATGTGAGTCTCTGAAGTCTCACAATTAGCTATTTCTCTCAAACTCATCGCTCTTAGCTGCCATTCTGCAAGGAAGAGGAAAGGAATTCATGTATGGACAGGGTGCTCGACCGTATCGTCCACGAGGATTTGCAATTCCCTCAGCCACCCGAAATATCGACCAAAGAGGAGGATCTTGTGCGCGAGGTAAGTCTTTCGAGTACACTGTTGGCCCATGTTACGACGTCGTTCTGATCCTTTGCTTTTGTTTAGCTACTCAACAAAGATCACGAAGCCCGTATTTCAGAAGACGGCATCAAAGGCCACCGCTACTTCGCTGGCATTAAATGGAAAAGAGTAGATTTAAAGGGCTACACTCGTACGTGCCGCGTTTCTGCGCAAGTGAAATAACAGTAACCTCGTCTTTAGCGCCTTACATTCCGGACATGGATCCGCCAGAGCAGAGCGATGACGAATATGTGTGTATGGGGATTGTCCTCGAATCCGAGAAGGGCAAGAAAGGTAGAGGAAGCGGGGAGCGTGGTGTTTCTGAAGCGATTTAGGCCGAGTAGGGACGAGGCGTGAGTTGACGAATGTGTCTGCAATCTCGAGTCCATGAATGGGCAGTCGAGAAGTCAATGACCTCGCGTGACTCGCAAACGTCAGTACTGTATCGAAGATTGAAAAATTGTACCAAGTTCTTGTAGCCTTTCAAACATCGTACCATAGCCTGGCTAATACGGTCAGTGGTCTTCATAATCCCAATAGAATACGAACACCACACTGGCAGTGTATCAATCAATTTCAAAACACATTCCCTTGCGAAGGACTCGAAGTCCTCCGAAGGCATCTCGCTCCCAAAATGCACAGCTCCTGTAATCATGAATTCATGAACGTTTTGCCCATCAATGCAGAGTCTACTCACATCGAGCAAGAACAGCTCAGCTTCATGTGTCGAGTGACTGAGTAATTTTTTGAACACTGCCACATCCAAGCCTTCCATGCACCAGGAGGGGTGATGCGTCTCTCGCCAAGTCTGAGCTTGTTCTCTTTGCGCATCAGGTGCCAGTGTGCATACCCACTAGCCACTCCTCGGCACCCTCGCTCAAAGTGGGAACGATGTGAACTAGCACAGGAACATTAACAGATTACCATATAGCTGCAAAATCAACCTATGTAAATCGCTGCGGGAAAAATAAACAAGATATATCATCGTTGGGTTAAACAAAGGAACATCGCAACACGATAGATATAGTCAGTTAGTATTACTCTGTCCAAATTCTCCATGTCCATTTCATTACATCAACGTTGTCACAAACACGAACATTGCAGAGGCCGCGAGAGCGAATATCGAACCTAACATCCTGGATTAGCATCGAACAAAGGGAACGATTGTGGAGGGACGTACTCGACAACGCAACTGCACCGTCACCACTTCCTTGGCTAGTAGTAGGCGCCGATCCTGGAGTGCCTGTGGAAGAGGCAGAACGAGTAGTAAGCGAGGGCTGTCCCAAGTGGGTCGACGTAGATGGCGAACCTGAGCTGCCGACCGCGTCCGAGAGCTGGGCAAAGCCAATAGCGGGCGGGTTGGAGGCACGGAAAACAGAGTAGACATTCTTGAGGAAGGTTGCACCAACGACCCAGCCAGGCGCATTAGAGTTGGCAGGTATGTTGCTTCCAGCGGACAGATCAAAGACGCCGCCAAGGCACATATCAGAACCAGTGCTTTCCCTGGACAGGATCATGTCTGTCGAGTTTATGGGCCAAGCCTTGCCGCCGAATGATATCGAGACTTCAACGTTTGTGTCGCAGGCTAGAGGCAATATTAGAGCATGAATGATTGCTAGTGGTCAACTTACGGAAGGCGTAAAGACCAGCTTCGTTGCTGGCCTCCCTCGATCCATCAATAGTAGCCCAGAAGGCTTTGACATCCGCCGAGGGCCCTCCAATGAGGGTGGTACCGGTGTCGATGGCAGCAAGACGCGTAGTGGATGACCCACTGAGGGATATTGAGTTACCTTGGACCGTCAAACCTGTGCGGGCGTGAGTGTTGGCCCGGGAAGGACAAAAGCAACGTACTGTTCATCTCGAGTAACCAGTACGATTCGCCTTGTGCGTCAAGGAACTCGATGTCACCTTGGAACAGGGACGAGTTGGTGCCGCCAAGGGTGAACGAACCGCCCTCTTGCTCATTTACGAAGGTTCGCTCCCCGCGGTGGCGGTCGAGATGGAAAGACATTTCTGGGTCCGATAGCTGGTTGTTGTTGGCGAGGGTCTCCCAGAACGGTACAGCCTCTGTTGCCGCCAAACGTTGGAAGGCAAGGCCCATAATGCCGGACACAGTTCCACTGAGGAGGCCGCTGGTTGTTCTGTCGACTGCGAGGAAGACTTGGCTGTCAACCGTGAAGCCCGCCATGGCGACTGTGTCGGAGGAGAGGGTGCCCGCGACAGCGCCGGAGCCATAGGATATGGTTGTATCGGGGCGGGATGCGGTGTCGGTCTTGACTGATGTTGATGCGCTGACATCGAATACGGGGGTGCTGGAGGAGCAAGTTTGGCAGGAATCGTCGACGACCCAAAGATCTGAAGATCCGGTATCGAGAATTACATTGAGAGACTGAGCACTGCAGCGGGGTAAGCCGAGATAAAAAGTAATGAACAGGCCACGCACGGTGTGCCAATGTCCACGGCGGCAAAGTATAACGCATCCTGGCTCTGCGGCGGGATTAGGCAGAGGATCGTTAAGGGTGGGCAGTACGCACCTGGTCGCCTATCTCTATTGTGTTTGAGCTCTGCCTCTTCTGATTTCTTGGGAGATATCCATGTTTAGCGCGGAGAGCTTGCGCAGCGCTGTACCAATCAACCTCTGCCTCTGGTCCCCGACGGGTAAGTGGAATGTGCACGGGCTCAGCGAGTGCGAGCGGGGCCAGAGATAATAATGCCAAAGAAGTTCCGCGCATTGATGGTAGTAGAAAGACAAGAAGGGGAACAAGAAACGAGGGGAAGTTGGCCAAGCCAGTGGGCGCTTCAAATGGATTTATGATGACAGCAGGAAGGTGACAGTCACGATCGTTTCTAGGGGCATCAATGACGCGCTTTGCTCCGTCACGCCAATTGCGCCTCAATCCCGACGTGCGTACACTGCTCAGTCGCCCCGGAAAAACTCCCACTCGATTTTACCTACCTAAGACCACGGAACTTCCTATCTTTCATCTGCTATTCATGATTCAGACCCGGCACACGGCAGACCACGGTTCGCCAAGCTTAAAACGCTTGAGGTTGGCATCAGTAAGCACGCGTAGCCGAAACGGCCGCAGTCACAGTGTACAGCCTCGGGCCAGCTGAGCCTGAGCTGAGCGCTGGTTATTGTCACTCCCTACGCCCACCACATCCGTCTCTGGCTGCATAATGCTGTCTTGAGACTCAGTGGTGCCGGGAGAACGTTACGCTTTAGTATGCACAGGATCTCGACAGGAGGCATTGCTCCTGCTGACGCACAATCCAGGTGTCGTTTGGCCAGTTTAGCTTCAACTCGGTGAGCACAATTACCACGCGCTGGCAAAACCATGCTTACTTACCCAAAGTCCAAACGATCCAACATGTCCAATCCATCGCTCTAATGTATTGCATATCGCACCCACCGCGTCAACGCTCCGTTAACGTTTTGGCGATCGGTCGCGCGTTTGAGGAGGACCCTTTCAGCGGTCACTTTACACAAGAATTCTCGTCTTCCTGGCTCTCGTTTGACCTGCGGGTCGGCTAACGTTCTGAAAATCCAACACACACGCCGCGCTGCCTTCAATAGCCAGAGTGCAGGGTCCTAGTCACCTGATTCAAGACTTCCTTTCTTGCCATCTTGAGGATCGAGGCGCACGCGACGGCATTCGAATATCCAAACGCGGAACGTCCGGCGATCTGTTCAATGGATTGCGCGTGCAAGAAAGAACTTCCCATATCGGGTCCAGGCAGTCCACGACCGACAACCACCATGCGCCCGACCTATTCTCGAATAGCGCATTGCACACCTCGAATAGGATGGCCTAGGTCATGATGCTGGTCTCGGCGTAAATCGAAACCTGGCATGTCGCCCCTCGCCACCGGGGCCAGACATGGGAGGTGGTGGGTATAAAGAGTGAACCCTCCTGACGAGATTGAATACCAGAACATCATCTTCCATCTGACTACCTTCGAGTTGACTCCTAAATCATCCAACATGTCGGCCAACATTCTTCCCAACTTCACCATTCCCAAGAAGCAGACTGTCGCTCTCGTCGAGAAGAGCGGTGGTACCGTCGTTATCAAAGAGGATTGGCCTGTCGTCCAGCAAAACGAACTCAAGCCTGGTGAATGCCTTGTTCAAATGCAAGCAACTGGTATGTCTTCGATGTCTTCTTTGTTCTCAAGTTCGCCTCATTCTTGTTTTTACAGGCTGCTGTCACACGGACCTCCACGCTGCGCTCGGCGACTGGCCCCTCAAAGCCAAGTCTCCTCTCATCGGCGGCCACGAAGGTGTCGGTATCATCGTTGCTATTGGCAGCAATACAGTCACCGACCGCAAAGTCGGGGACCGCGTCGGCATCAAGTGGCTCGCAGATTCCTGCTTGAACTGTGAACAGTGCCGTAGTGGTCGCGAGCAAAGTATGTCGAAGCCTCAGTCACCATCAGTATCTTGACAAAACCTCATCACAGACTGCCCCAATGCCAAACTCAGCGGTTTCAACGTCGATGGCACCTTCTCTGAATACTGTGTCTCTTTCTGCAACCACGTCTCGCCAATCCCAGAAGGTCTCGACTCACAGGAGGCTGCATCCATTCTTTGCGCAGTACGTCCTCCTCTTTATCCTCCAATACGTTCTCGCATTCCTTCAACTCGAACAGGGCGTCACAGTATACCGCGCAATCAAATACAGCCAGACCCAGCACGGCGACTGGATCGTCCTCCCCGGCGCCGGAGGCGGACTTGGCCACCTCGCCGTCCAATACGCGAAAGCTCGCGGCCTGCGTGTCGTCGCCATCGACACCGGCGCCGAAAAGAAGAAGCTCTGCCTCGCTCTCGGCGCAGACGCCTGGGTCGACTTCCGCGAGACGAAAGATATCGTAGCCGCTGTGAGAGAAGCCACAGGCGGCGAGGGAGCGCACTCTGCTGTCGTTACTACCGCTCATGTATGTGTTCATCTCCTTCAACGGTGTTTTGGTGAGCTGACGAGAGGGTTTTGCGTTTAGCCCTCGGGATACACACAGGCTGTCGACTACCTTCGCGGTGGAGGCACCCTTATGGCTGTCGGACTCCCCGGAGACGCCAAACTCGAAGCTTCGATCTTCTTCACCGTGTTTAAGAGTATCTCCATCCTCGGTTCGTATGTGGGCAACCGCCAGGACGCGTACGAGGCGCTGGAGATTGCGACGCAAGGCAAGGTGAAGGTGCACTACGTTAGCAAGCATTTGAAGGAACTCAAAGCGTACGCCCGCTTCACTTTTCATTCGCTGGTAAGTATAGTGCTGACAGCTGTGTAGGACCTATGAGGGCTTGAAAGAGGGCACTGTAGCCGGCCGCGTCGTCTTTGACCTTACGAAGCAGTGAAACCGCGGATAAATCAAGATAAAAGTGTACATTAATGATTATATGGTAGAATAGATTTGTAGAACTTGAAGGCTGATACATAGATTTTACATAGAGATATGAGGAAGTGATCCTGATGGTGTTATTCGTCCATTTTCACTGCGTGTCAAAAATACTGATTCCACTCACCGTCACTCGGTTGTCGCAGCGCATCTGCCGTCGTCGCTGGCGTTTGCGAAGGCCCGGGGTCGATTAGGCTGGGACTCGATGGCTTCGGGAGCCCAATGAGGAAGAACAAATCGCCCACGACTCATCTGTGCGCGCCCTACCTGAGATAACACGCGCCAAGATCCATGTTGGTGCGATACCCTGCACAGAGAGCGTCAAGACTGTTCTCTAGCGCAAAGAATTGAATGGGTCTTACCGTAACTGACAATAAAACCGAGATAGCGTATGGTGATCCGGAAGCAGGAGAAATAAGCACCAAGATGGAGGTGATAAGAATACAAGTGGTGTATAATGCAGAGGACTCCGTTACGACCTCTAGGATGGTTGCATATGAATTCGATAATGTTCCCGCAAGCCGACGTATCTTGAAGATGCGTGCAGTAATGGAAACACTGCAATACAATGTTATTATCATGGAAAAGCCGAAGTAGGCCGTTGTCAAAACGTGGGTGTAGACACATTCGCCTGGGCCAAAGACGAGTTCATAGATGCCGATTCCCTTTGCGCGCGCTTCATCGGTACCGATAGAAACATATTTAATGGTAGATTGGACAACGAAAGCTTGGGACAGAAAAGTTAGCAGCTGTCCACGATGGGGTCTGAGGGATTAATCTTACAGGCGGTGCACAGAACAAGTATGACCGGGAATATTACAATCCTTTTGACTTTGCCGAAGACAACGTATGTTTCGCCAAATCTAATGCATAAAAACCTTATGTCAGACAGAGCTCGAATTTGGTGGTCAAGATAGACGAACCACGACCAAGTCCGCCAAGACAATATTTAAGGTGAAAACGGTGTCGCAGAAGATAGGGACGGCTGAAGCTACGAATCCAGTGCAAAGGTACGCTCCATCTCCACCGTTGGGACCAAAAACGTCGTGCAGAGTCTTCCAGTGGATCACAACGACCGCGGTGACCAGCGAGTACATGACTATCGCAACGGCGAAGAACGCTGGATTGCGTTGTAATTTCCAGCAATGTGCGGCATATGTGTCTTTCGAGAAAGCGGCTTTGTGAGACGTGGATCTTTGGGAAAGCGTGGTAGTTCTGCTTACCTGAATATTTCGATCCTCCCTTCCGCATTCCCGATGTGATAGCTTTCCAAAATACAGAGGAATAGATGCCTTTCGAGATGAGTGAATAATAGGGAGAGTGAGAAAGCAACGCGCACCATGTAAAAGTGTCATCAGCATTCTGGAGTTTATCATCGTCTCCCGCTCGGACAAACAGTCATTCCAGTCATATTCCATTGTGTCACAGTCCGCTCGTACTTTTCTAGATGAGGAGAGGGCAGTGGTGGTGTGGGAATGAGTCCAAGTGCGCCTTATAACGGTTTTCGAAATCATCATAAGTAGTTTTTTTGGAGCGTTTCAACGTGATAGTTGCTGTCTAATTTGATTGCCTCACAGTCGAGCGCCCCATTCAAGGCGAAAAAATGTGGCGGGCGGTAGGATGGCACATCCAGGACGAACTAGACGGGGCCCCATTGAGTTCAACAAGACAAGCAGAGGCTGCTGAGATTATCGTTGGTTTTTGTCTTCTACGACGACAAGTTTGCATTGTGCTTCGTCTTCAAGGACCGCCGGATGGCCGCTCCGACAACCCAATATGGGGCTCCGAAATACCCACAGCCTCTATGGAGAAGCACATCCAAGACGTCTATCATACATGCTTTCGAAAACCGCTGCACAACGCTGTGCACATCATGGTAAGCCTCTCCGCGCTATAGCGTCTTACAATGACTGGCAGGCAAATGACGGTTTCACCACGCAGGTTTACGTCGGAGCTTACAGCTTAAGTATCCGTACTGGGTACTACGATTATTGGGATAGCTTCACTATGTGCTATAGGGTGGCTGATATCTGGTTTGGATATCCATCTACACCGAACATTGAATCGACACGTCCAATTTTGGGAGTAGTGGTAAGAGGAAAACCAGGCCGCATTCAACTCGGCCGCTCGACACGACAGAGGTTTCTCAATCGTTCTGTGATACAATGACTCAACGCGTTGTTCCAGTACTTCTTCCTAGGTTTCGTAGTCTTGTATGTATCAAACGTTCTCATCCACTAAGCCTGGCTCGTCCTTCGGTTGAAGTGGCCCTACCGGCGCATATGCCGTCGAATCGTCGGTATATGTGAAGTTTCGATTGGGCTGGAACTCCATGGCCTCTGGATCCGAGTCCAACGGAGAAGAATCCATTGTCCACGACTCGTCTGTGCGCGCCTTTCCTGAGACAACCCGCGCAAGAATCCATGTTGGCGAGATACCCTGCACCTGTCAGGATCATGCTTTTCGGTAGAGATACGGCACATACCGTCACCGACAACAAAACTGCGACGGCGCATCGCGACCCCCACTGCGCCGAGATGAATACAAGGATGAAAGTGATCAGAACAACGGTGGTGTACAGTGCAGAGGACTCCGCTACGACTTCCAGGACATTTGCATACGACTTCACCGATGTTCCTCCAAGCCGACATATCTTGAAGATGCGCACGGTTATGGCGATACTGCAGTAGAGTGTGATCCCCATAGAAAACCCTAAGTAGATCCAGACAAGGACGGATAGTTCGCCTATGCCAAAAACGAGTTCGTAGATGTCGGTCCCCTTCTCGCGTCCTTGACCAATCGAAGCTATGACAAGGAAGACAACGACGAGTACTGGTAGCAGAATGCATTATCAGAGCTTTTTCCCTGAGAGGCCTCGAGGAATGTATCTTACCAGCGGTGCATAGAACAAGTATGCCCGGGAATATGACAATCCTTTTAACTTTTCCAAAAACGACGTACGTTCGCCAAGTCTGCGAAAGAACCAAAAGTCAAACCAAGCTCCAAATGGTGTTTATGATGGACGCACCAGAACTAAGTCTGCCAAGACAATATTCAAGGCGAGTACAGTTTCACAGAAGATGGGGAGGGCTGGCGACACGAGAGCGGTGCAGAGGTACATTCCATCTCCACCATTCGGGCCAAAAACATCGTATAAAGTCTTCCAGTGGATGATGAAAACCACGGTGACCAGCGTGTACATGAGTATCGCAATGATGAAGAACGCAGGATTGCGTTGTATCCTCGAGCGATGTGCGGCATAGGCGTCTGCGGGAAGAGGATCTCGGTCACGAGTTTTCAGGAAAGCCTAGTATTACGCACCTGAATGTCGCGATCCTATGTCTCCTCCCTTCCGCATGCCCAGGGTGGTAGCTCTCCAGAATACAAAGGAATAGATGCCTTTTGGAATGGGTGAGTAAAACGAATGGAAAGCGAGTATCGCGCACCGTAGAAAAGCGTCATAAGCATTTCTGAGTTTATCATCGTCTCCCGCTCGCGCGAGCAGTCCGTCATGCTGTTCACCATTGTTCAGTCGTCGTAGGGTGTGGAGATAGTGGTGGTAAGAGAACGAGTTTGCTAGCGCCTGAAGCCCCTCTGCTCCACATCGTTCGCGCAACTGACACTTTCAACACGCAGCAGATAAAATACGTTTCGGAAATCGGGTGTATCCCGGACTGATGTTGATCATTGTCACAGTGGCAGAAGTGGAAGAAAATTGCCCCTGGACTTCGGTAGTTGAACGGACGAATGAACAAACAGTCGCGAAAGTAGATGCTGTGTCGCCGACATATGTAGACGGATGGAATTCAAGAGCGATTGGCTACACGTGACAAATGCTGCCGAACATGATCTGCAGTCAACACGACCAAGCAGGCGCCACATCAATGACCAGCAAACGAACTTGAGAAGAGAACTGGAAGAGAGATAGAGTAACTTCCCCCCATTAAACTCTCGTATACGTAGCTATAGATCCATCGCACCTTGAATAGCACGCTTCAAGATTGAAAATCGGTGCTCGTGCATACATGTGCATCACCTTTAAAGATACGTGCCCGTCCTTTAGCGTTACAGGCCCGACGATTAGAACAAAGAGACAGCCTGGGATATTCCGAAGCTTAAAGAGTCCTTGGATGCATATAGACCATATTATGGAGTGCAGAATTGCATCGTCAAATCATTATTCACTGTCGGATAGTACTAACTGCATACATCTTCGTGCTCGGGTGCTTGCTATTGGCTTGCTGGAGAGCTTACGTGCCGTATGATTGCTTTCTCGTCCTCTACACGCTACATAGTTCAATGCACTGTCTGTATATCAATCATAGTCATGTACATATTTGACAGTCTTATTCCTGGCGTCGCATAGGCCATCTCCAGGCCTGCTTACGGCGAGGGGCCCACCAGCGCATAGACCGGTAAACGATTATTGCTTATAGAATGTGTGTCGGGCCGAAACTCGATTGCATCCGGGTCAGCGCCCAATGGAGAAGAACCAATCGTCCACGATTCATCTGCGCGCGCCTTGCCTGACACGATACGTGCCAGAATCCATGTTGGCGCGATACCCTACGCAGCTTTCAATCTCGTGCTTTTTCGCGAATATATGAGTCTTACCGTCACCGACAACAGAACCGCCACTGCGTATCGCGCGCCCCAGCGCGCCGAGCTGAATCCCAGAATGGAAGTGATGACAATAACGGTCGTGTACAGCGCAGATGATTTTGCTATGACCTCGAGGACGTTTGAATACGACTTCCAGGATGCGCCTCCGAGCCGACATATCCAGAGAATCCGCAGAGTGATGGCGATACTGCAATAGAGGGTGATCCCCATGGAAAAGCCTAGGTAGACCCAGACAAAGACACAGAATTTTCGGATGCCAAAGACGAGTTCATATATCTCGGGGCTATCCTTGTATCCTTTGACTGGAACAAAGCCAACGAAAGGGACTTGCAGTAGAAGCGTCAGCAGAGTTGCTCCTCACAGGAAGTTTAAGTGAACTTACGAGCGGTATTGCAAAGAACAAGGACGGCCGGGAAGATAACGATCCTTTTGATCTTGCCAAATACGATGTACGTTCTCCAAATCTAGTAGAAATGAGACTACGCTGCGATTCGCAGTCATGATGGTGGACGCACCAGGACCGAGTCTGCCAAGACGATATTCAAAGCTAAAGCGGCTTCACAAATGACGGGAAGTGCGGGAGCTACATGTTTAGTGCAAAGGTATGTCCCATCTCCGCCGTTGGGCCCGAACACGTCGTATAAAGTCTTCCAATAGATTGCACAAAGGACGGTGACCAGTGTGTACATTAATATGGCAATGATGAAGAGCACTGGACTGCGTTGGATTCTAGATCGATGTGCAGCGTATGCATCTGCAGTCCGGAGGGCTTTGTCAGGCGCAGAATCTCAAGCGCCTAATTTTGCGCACCTGGTTGTCGTGATCTCTTACTCCTTCCGCCACGCATTCCTGAGGTGATAGCCCTCCAGAATACGAAGGAATATACACCTTCGGGAGTCAGCGAATTAAGCAACGGAAAGCAAGTATTGCGCACCATAAGAAAGTGTCATAAGCATGTTCGAGTTTATCATCGTCTCCCGCTCATGCGAGCAGTCCGTCGGATTGTTGACCATTGCTAAGTCGCTGATTTGTTTTGTGCAAGATGAGGGATGGTATTTGGAGTAAAATGGGCTAGTAACGCATTCTCTGCGATATGTTATGTAGGAAGCACTCAGCTACTAGCTGTTGCAGCTCGACCGATTATGGAAGCCCGGAGGATTGTACCTGTCAAAGGAATATGAGAAGGAAACCAGTGAGGTGTGTCATGCACCGTTGCCTCTGTAGATGATCGGAATCCCGAAGAGTGAGCGGCTGTGCAATCATGCTACTCGGCGATATCGATCATCGTAATCCAACCAGCCTGACAAGCGCGTTATTACCAGTAACTGTCCTCGCGCTTTGCTGCTTCACTTGTTACTTCAAGCTTCCCGATGTGGAAGCGTATGTAAGTACTTGAGTGAGCATGAAGCGCAATAGATGGTTTTGGGCCTTTGCTATTGGTTTGCGATGTCCTGCGCGCGCGGCCATGGCCAGAGTCGTCAGAGATAGCTCGGAGAATAATATAGTCATATCTCACCGAGGCCTATGCACCGTGATGGTGGGAAACCGTGCAGTCATGTACAGTAGGATACTTCTCCCGGGAGATTTCGACGCCCGACGCTATGTTCAACAGGTACAGCTAGTAGTGTTCCAAAGTGATATACATGAGTCAGATGTCGACAGAGAGATAGGTACTGACGAATTGTATCTCATAGCACTGTGGCCAAGAGAGGTAGCATCTTGCTTGCTGCACTCATGCACTCGGCAATCGCCGGAACAATGGCACTAAAGCCGAAACTGGCCATTAATTGAGTAAGCCTCAATCCAGCCTCGATCGATATCGGTGCTCAGGCAAAGACAATGAGATTCATCTAGAGTGCCATAATTTTCTTGAGTCTCGTATTTATTATGAGGGTGACTTGTGAGAGTAGCGGCAGAAAACTGGGAAGGGTTGACGCGGACGTCCAATGACCGAGACCAGTTACCTACTCAGTGCTTCTCGTCAGAGTATTGAATATGTACAAGTACCTAGACGGACACCTATTGAAAGCAGTCAGACTGTCAGAGATTCCTGCCATCTCTGTAACTTAAGGACGTCCTTTCTTGGGAACGCGGAGTCCAGTGCCCCGAGAGGCAGGTACATAGATACCGGAAAATATGGCCATCTATCTATCCTGATACAAAGGACATTTGTCGCGCTTTCTTTTAATCTGCAGGTTAGTTTAGACGCGTTCGTGAAGGGTTCTTCAAGTTGAATTCAAAAGCGGCATTTCGACCACGTGATCCTGACTGACTCAGCCGCTGTACCTGCCGGACTCGGCGTTCTGTGCTTGCTCCCCTCATACCATCACAACCGCCACCATCCCGTTCCGCTAGACTCCGCTCATATTCCCTGCAACAACAACAAACATGTCCGACGTTGAGTACTCCGACGATGATTACTACGATGATGAGGATATGTACGATGGCACGCAGGACGACGGTCAGTCTTACGGATGACTCGCTGAGTGTACTAACTCTGATATTTGCCACAGCTGACGACGACGGGATGGACATGGACAACGAGGACTTCCAGATTGACGCTGGACCAAAGCGCAAACCGTATGAGACCGAGCATGAGTCGCTGAGCCAGGCGGAGGTCGAGCGGCTAATGCGTCGGGAAATCGAACAAACCCGTAACATTCTGGGTACAGATGTGCGTGTTCGTCCTACTGCGCGCAACGCGTCTAACACGAGGCCCATAGGAGAGCGTTGCAGGCCTTCTACTGCGCCACATGTCATGGAACAAAGAGCGCCTAATTGAACAATACATGGACAACCCATCTAAGCTTACCGATGCCGCTGGAATTACTATTCCCGAACCGCCATCCCCTGCGTCCGCCGCCCCCGTTCGATCGCGTTCAAGTCGCCCGTCTTCCAAACCGCTTCCTCACAAGAGACCATCGCCGTCCAAGAAGGACGAGCCATTTGTGTGCCCTATCTGTTTCGACGACGCACCAGGCCTTGAGACATCGGGGCTCGATTGCAATCACCAGTACTGTATAGGCTGCTGGACCGCCTACCTCTCCTCCAAGATTCGCGACGAAGGCGAGCACTTTATCCGCTGTATGGCAGAAGGCTGTTCAATCGTTGCGCCCGACTGCTTTGTGCACGCTTCTCTCCTACGCGATGAACCAGAAACGTGGCCACGATTCAAGGAGCTGCTCGCCCGACACTATGTATCGTGCAACCCGAGCTTGAAGTTTTGCCCACATCCTGGATGTACCAACACCGTATCCTGTCCCGGCGCGTCATCCAAGTCTAGCCTCCTCAGCATAGTTCCCACCGTTTCCTGTGGCGCGCGGGGTATCCCAGGACAGGAGAAGGGCCCCGACAGCATCACCGTTGCACGCGAGCACAAGTTCTGCTTTGGCTGTCCCATCGATAGCGACCACCGCCCGGTTATCTGCAATGTTGCCAAAATGTGGATGAAGAAGTGTGCCGACGACAGCGAGACTGCCAACTGGATCAAGTCGAACACGAAAGAATGTCCTAAATGTAACAGCACTATAGAGAAGAATGGTGGATGCAAGTACGTAGCACGCCATTCACCGCGTGTTTGGGCTAACTGTATACTCCAGTCATATGACGTGCAAGAAATGCAAGAACGAATTCTGTTGGGTCTGCATGGGTCCTTGGTCCGACCATGGCACGTCGTGGTACTCCTGCAACCGGTATGAGGAGAAGGCTGGAATCGAGGCTCGCGATGCCCAGAGCCGGAGCCGTGCGTCGCTTGAGCGTTACCTGCACGTACGTGAAACACTTGTATCATTGTGTCCTACTGACGCCTCTTCAGTATTACAATCGTTGGGCGAATCATGAACAGTCCGCAAAGCTTTCATTAGAGCTCTACAAGAAGACGGAGAAGAAGATGGAGGAGATGCAAATCACGTCGTCGTTGACATGGATTGAGGTGCAGTTCATGAAGAAGGCGGTTGAGGAAGCAGACAAGTGCCGGGAGACGCTCAAGTGGACATACGCAATGGCGTACTACCTCTGCCGAGGAAACCACAAGGAGCTTTTCGAGGACAACCAGCGGGACTTGGAGCATGCCGTCGAAGAGCTTTCGGAGCTGCTGGAGCAGCCCATCGAATCCGACACCATCCCAACGCTTAGGCAGAAGGTTACCGACAAGACCGTGAGTCCAACGATGTTATGTACGAGTGACTCGCTAACGCGTGCCAGGTCTACGTCTCGAAGCGTAATGAGATCGTCCTCGACGACACCGCTAACGGTTTCCTGGAGGGTCGGTGGAAGTGGAACGTGCATGTGGACGGGTTCGACGACCCCGACCCCGCTGATTTGGCATTCTGAGTAGATGACTGTTAGCATGACTTTTTCCCAAGTACCTATCGTTGTATTGTTGCTCCGCGCTCTCTTCTCTTACTATCCACTATTTCATACACACACCCCTCGCAAATACTAGCTGTATAATAATCATGTCGCGTTGTAGACTGGAGCTTGGGAATGGAGTCACGAGTGGATACGGCTGGCGCCCAGTGCATTGGCTGGGTGGGTAGTACTGTAGTCGTTACAGTACCCATGGATCCCGTCTTTGTAACGCAATTGTGGTGTCGAGTTTATTTCAGAGCAAGTCATTGAGTCATTCACTTATGCGCAAGTCAATAATCATTGTCAAGTCATGGATTCCATTCGAGATGCATTCATGGGCAGTATAATATAACGTATCATAGAAGGGTCTTGTTGGTCTCTAGAATATGTGTAGTAGGCTTTCGAGAATAGGCTGGTCGTGTAGGAATGTGCGTAACTAGGAATAAAGTACTTACCTTAATGTGTACAACAGTGAATGAGTCTAATAGTATGCAAGTATAACTAAGGCCTGCTTGGCGGGAAGACGTCGTAAGGTGACACCGACACCTCGTGATACATGGTAGGAGGAGGCCTAGCCGAAGGGGCGAAGGGGTTCGTGAATGTCGGAGGTTCTTGGTACCAGTTGGTGTAGGATTCAGGCTGCGGTAGGGGCATCTTATGGGGGAGACCGTTAGCATAGGGATCAAAGCAATCAGAAGGAAGACGCACTGGAGGCTCGTAGACGCCGTTTGACCCGCTGTAATAGTACTCTGCTCCGTCGACGCTCATGGGGGATGTAGGCGAATATCCGAACGGGCTGTAGTCGTCGTCGATTGTCGGGGTCGTATATGTCGAAGTCCAAGGGAAGGCGTACGACTGGGCGCTGCCTTGACTGTAGTCGGCCGCAGCGTTGGGAACGTGATTGCTATCGTACACGTCCATGGTGGCCTTGGCGTGCTCGTACGCGACAGCCTTGGGCGCGTGCCACTCTCCGTGGAACACAGACTCGGTGGGTTGGATAGAATGGAACAGCATCACACTGCTCGGGCGACGCACGGGAGGGTCTATAATTGCAGCAGCGACCGTGTGTCCGGGCCCATATTCCACAGGCGCTGAAGGTGTTATGGACGCAGGCTCGGAATCAGGCGGAGGGCAAGACGACGACCGTCTGCCAGGGAGCGTGTAGGTCAGCGCGGTGTGCGGCACAGGCTGGGCGTCGGGAATCGGCGAAAACCCGTGAGCTGTCGAGTAAGTGTAGGGATTGTCCTCGAAGGCAAAAAGAGGCGTGTCCGGGAAGCTTGAAGGCGTATCTTGGCGACTCCTCGACCTCCCCCTCTCTTCGTCATCCTCAGGCGTGGGCATGGGTTTGCCGCCCTTCGAACCCTTGCTCCTCCGAAGATGAGGATAGCGCTCGGCATGTTCTTTCTTCTCGAGCTGCGCCAGATCTATCCAAGGTGCCTTGTCCGATTTCGACATGACATTCCAGACGGCGCCTGCGATACGGCTGAGATTGCAATGGTCGCGTTCGTATTCCTCTGGCACCACCTTCTGCCGGACGAAATCACAGCGAAAGAGGATGAAAGCATTTCTGGGACGAGGGACGTGATCTGGACTGCGCTTGCGTGCGTGGGACTTGGGCCGAGAGTAAGTGGTGTCCGACGACAGCGTGTATGGAGTCGGCAGCGGGAGGTGGGTGAAGAATGACGCATCGATAGAACTTGCAGAGCCGCCGGAATTGACGCGTCGGGCGCGATAATTAGTGGCGGTGGGATCATGCAGCTGCTGGCGACGCGTTCGAAGCCGGCGGTCGGAGGTCATTCTGCTCGAGTAAAAGTACAGAGTGGAACAGAAGTAGGTTTGAATCGGCGACGAACGAAAAGTCGGTGAAAGCGCAAGAAAACTACAAAGAAAATCGAACAGAAAGATGGGGGAGGACGCACAGAGGCATCAACACATTGAGAAGTCGCTCCAAGCGTTATTATAGGCCTGGTCACGAGGAGGCCCATCCAAGAGGTCATTGTTTGCTTTTGACGACCCCATAGGACCATGTAGATCTGAGAACCGATCCTCACAGATCCTGAAAGAGAAGGAGCGGCAAGCGCACGGACATACCCTCAAGTCATTCATGTTTGGCCGTCAATGTACACAGACTTCAATCGAAAAATTGCCGTCTATTGTCTCCAGAAATTCCACCTTTGCTGCTGTCAATGCGCATCTACGCTTGGGCTCCCACGCCTCATTTAAGCGCAAATATTACGCAGCGCACACAATGAATTTGAACCTAACCGCGGGAGTCAAAGAAACGTTCCAGACTGCCTCGTGCCGAACGCACCGAATGAAAGTGTACCGCAGGTAGGAAGGGATCCGATTTCTGCTTTGTCCCATTGTGTATGACCTGGTGGCACGCTTGATGAAATTCTGTGACTGTGTGCAGTGATCGCGAGTATTCAATACGAAGGACTGACCTCCGTGACGACAATAGTAGATGGCCAGCGCATATCGTCCGGAATGAAATGGAAGTCCCGTAAGGCATTACCTTGCATATGGGAGCCTATAAAAGTATGGACAGATCCCTCTTTGATGTCGCCACGACCTCGTTCTAAGTAACAAACAGTCGCTTTGTTTGGTTTTCCAGAACACGGACCCTCCATTGTTCAGTTATCCCAGTTTGCCTAAATATCGGTTTGGAAGCGGCGTCGTCATGAGCGAGTCATGAGTGTCTGTTCCGCATGAGAGGCCGTCCTGAGCGTGCTGCTCGTTGGTACACGTCTGTCGCCAGTGTCGATGAGTCCTTTGACATTTAACGTTGCTTTCCCTTCTACCCCCAAGCGATTGCAAACCTGTTCAAGATGTGCAATATGCGAGGGAGCAGGCCGCTAAAGTGGATTCAGCTCCCCGCTCCCATTCTGATGCGCCATCAAGTCAACCTTCGCACTTTCCAGTGGCACAACGATTACTTATACCTAGCATTGTCTGGAGGTTTGGCGTGTTGACTTGTTTTCCATCGATGGCTGAGACCATTGCTACAAGCCTCGATATAAGAGGATGGCGCCGTTGGCGTACTAGTCGTCATGTGTACTACGAGTGCTACTACTAAGCTGTCAGTGTAATGCCCTGGTAGTACCCTCGCAGCTTTCTAGGTGGCAGCTAGACAGAAACCCCCTGGTTGTACAGCGAGCTGCATGCTTCGTCCCGTGTTAGTTGCCATTTCGTAACAACACCGTGAGGAGGTTCTCGCAGCTTTGGCCATTCGAATCGACATATACAGTACAACATTCCATAAACAACAACGAATGGATAATGAAGGGGGTATCATAAGTAATGCATAAATAAACCTGTATGTACAACAACTAATATCCGAAGACGACTCCAAAAACGTCCTTCCAACTTCTCTTGACAATCAAGCGTACCTCGTCTCCTGCTAGCCATTCGAGATACCGTGCGTCAATGACACTCCATGGACCCAACCCGAACGCCGCAATGTCTCTCGCGCTCAGGGTCACACTACCACCCATTCGTGGCTTGCCGAGGTACATCTTCATCAGTGTGCGGTGCCCATGGGCCTGCTGCGACATGATATCCAGGACCGCTTGCGCGCCTCCATCCGGGTAACGGTCAGCGCCCATCAGAGGCTCTGTGCTTGGTCTGCCTTCAATGCCATTTCCGAGCGGCTGCACCGCAAAGCGCTTGGGTGTCGTTTCCATCCGCACGGCACCCTCACCCACAGCGTAACTGCCTACGCTCTTGAACATTGAGGCGCACATGGCGCACACGTCCCACCAGCCCCACTGACCCCAGCCTACGGTACCCGCCGCGATATGCGAATGCGAGTGTCCACATGAATCCAGTATCCGAGAGACGTCGCGCCATGCAGCGAGGTCACTCCATGCGTAGGTTACCTGCTCTTTTCCTGCCCAGAACACTGGACGTCCTCCGGTGAGGTCGACGAGCAAGTCGTAGCAATTTGTTTTTTCGAGGAATATCTTGTCTGTTGTGCATGCCACCCATCCATTTGCCGCGCACGAGGCTAGTCGGTCAAAATCACTCAGCGTCACGAGTCCGAGGACAGGGAGCGATGGCCCGAGCGCACCAACGACCCATGCAAAGATACATGCGCCTTCGACTGGCGGTTGTGTGTAGACTAGCACTCGTCGGCGTCCAGCCGCGTATTTGCCCAAAGTCAGCAATGTAGGTCCTAGCAGTCGCGCTACGTGCGGTAGATGCTCCAGTGGTGAGCCTTCGTGCACACCTTCGATGAGTGGTGGCTGGATAGTAGCCGCCCTCTGCTGGCGGGCTTCCCAGAATGCCGTACGGTGTTCGTTGGACGCGCCGATGAGGGTTCGGAGACCCTCTAGATGTCGCCATGGGGCGCCACCGGCTGCGACAAGTACACCAATGCTCTCAAGCCGTGCGCCCCGCTGTCCAGCTTCGGCTGTAGAACGCCGTGTGAAAAGGGCGACGCCGTGGTATGCTGGACCGGAATTGGTGATATTCTTGGAATCGGAACCCGAAGGCGCGTCGACGCTAACGTATACAACGTCGTCGTCGATGAGATGAGATCCACTGGGCAGACACGCAAATTCGAGGCCGGCAAGCGCAGTTTCGGGGAGTCCAAGCGAAAAGTCGATAGTGTTTCCGTGGGTGGGATGAAATGAAGCATGGAATAAGCAGACTTGAAGGACGCGTATGAGCACTCGGGATAAGCAGGGTGGTGTTGGGCAATGGGGGAAAGCGAGATACGGAGAGCAGGCTCACCAAGATCGCGGGGATGGTCTCCCTCTATCGTGGAAGCTCGAGCTTTGCCCTTTAACGCCATCTCTAGGCCGAGTATTGTTGATTTGTAGAACGTTGGGTTTATGGAGACCTTTTGGGTCGGAATGAAAGGTAGCGCTAAAATGAAAAGAAGTATGGATTCCGTTGGTGTCCGGTCGTAGTCGTCGTCAAGAAGGAAAGCAGTGTCCCTCCGATCATGCGCTATCATGTTGACATGGCTGATGCGCCATCAATTCCCCTTTCGGAATCTCGGTCCGAGTCATTCAACCCAGGGTGGATTGACCTCAGCTTTGCTGAGTATATCCTGTTTTGCTGACAACGACAGCTTCAATTTCCGGTCTTGCAGGAGAACTTCAACGAAGAAGTACGACGGCATGCGGCCCGGTCACTCTGAATCGTATTTATAGGGTCTGGATAGTCATCTTCCAGATCTCACATCACCTCTCCATAACATCTCATTCACTTTCGTAGCATACCAATTCACGATATGACATCCCTCCTTCCCAGTCGCGTCGCGATTGTTACGGGAGGCGGCACAGGAATGCAAGTCTTCTCACCCTGGCCAAACGAGCATTCCCACTGACGATCTGTACAGAGGTTACAACATTGCGAAAGGCTTCGCAGACCAGGGTGCAAAGGTCTACATTACCGCACGCCGCGAGGATGTCCTACAGGAAGCTGCAAAGAGATATAGGGATTCCAGCCCTCATTCCGCTGGTACCCTCATCCCGTACGTGTTGTATTAAGTGTTCGACTTAGATGTACAACAATTGAGTGTTTAATTATCCAGCTATGTTTTGGATGTCACCGACCAGGTTGCAGTCAAGGCTGCCGCTGAATACATCGCTGACACCGAAGGAAAACTTGATATTTTGGTGAATAAGTATGCCCGTCCGTCCTTCGCAGCCAGCGCATCCAACTCACTACCAAACTCCCAGTGCCGGAATATCCACCAGCCAAGACGCCCAAGAGCTAGGCCAACAGAAAGCGAAAATCATCGCAGAAAGCGGCAACCTATTTGATACTGAGGACTTCGAGGATTGGCAGAACACATTCCGAATAAACACCTCAGCACCTTTCTTCATGATCAAGCACTTCGAAGCGCTTCTTATCAAAGGGGCAGGTACCCGACCTGGTGGAACATCATCTGTGCTCAACATTTCGAGTGGCGCCGGCGAGCTCAAGACCGTGCTTACTAACCAGACGGTGAGTCGAAGACTTCGTCTTTGCGTGTTGCAGCTTCCTGATGATGGATAGTTCGCGTATGGTCCATCGAAGGCAGCTCTGGATAACCTCACCGTGAAGGTCGCAGCTCACTTTGGGCGACACGAGATTCGCATTCGGTGCAACGCCATCGCGCCCGGAATGTTCTACAATGAGCGTGTCTCTGTCGACTTCATGGACAGGCTGGCTCAGAATCCCCTTCCTGGACTTCAAGCTGCGACGCCGTTGAGGCGGCCCGGAAAGTGAGATTGCTTTTAACAATGTCAGTGTTACATTGTTGTTGACGACGCTCCCAGGACCGAAGAGCTGATAGCAAGCGCTTTGTTCTTGACCACTACGGACTATGTGACTGGTGTCGTCCTGCAGGTCTGCGGAGGCTTGGACTTGGTCAATCCCTAGGTCACGTTCCTACGTAAAACAACTGTGCACACACCAAATTGAACTGCTTGCAATCTTCAAATCGATGTCGTCTCGCAGGCTTAGCATTGCCCAACTTCAAGCTGGCCCTGGGAAACTATGCAGCGTGAACAAACGACTTAGGCCTCGGGTTCCGGGCGCTTTTCAGGCTCCCAGTTTGAATGGTCAACATTCATTAAGGTAATTCTCGAGAATACAACGGTACATAATATGGTCGCTACACGCAAGCTCGGACTAGAGGCGCAAGCCTCCTTTCTCCCTTTTCCTAGCCGATGAGAATAGGCTCCATGTCCAAAAAGACCTGTTCGAAATTCTGGGTATCAACAGTGGCTGAATTGTCCAATCTCGGGACGTATGGGGCTGTACAAGTGGTGAGTACTAGCTCGCGACAGTCATCATGTTAATAAACGCACGGGTGTATCTCTTCTCATCTGCGAAGGTCCAATTGAGATTCGAAAAGTAAGAATGCTCTTTGATGTTGAACCTCGACAGTCGGTGCACGGGGTTCTTCTGGAGTAGCTGCGCAATGCGTCAGCATATCACACAAGTAAGTTGTCTGCGCTGAATAACGTACTTCACGAATGAAATCCTTAGCCTTTTGGGGCACTCTCTTGTATTCCGGGAATATCACCTTGTCGCGGAGAATTCGATGGTACATCTCAGGCGTTGTCTTTGCCATGAAGGGTGACTAGCAACGGTAAGTCAGAAAAATAAAGCAACAAATTGCCGAGAGGCTTACTACACCAACGAGCATCTCGTATACCATGACTCCCAGGGACCACATATCGACCGGGAACGAGTGAGGAAGGCTGGCAAGAACCTCTGGGGAAACGTATTCTGCCGTCCCGCAAAAGCTCATAGTGCGTGGTACTTCTTCGTCCGCGTGAGATGGAATGCGAGAAAATGCCTTTGCGAGTCCAAAGTCGGTGAGCACGATGTGTCCTTCCTCGTCGATGAGCACATTCTCCGGTTTGAGATCCCGATGCACGACGCCTCGAGCATGTAGAGCAGTGAGGGCGGCCACTAGTTCCATCGCGTAGAAGCGTGTGAGCCCAGGATGAAGTGACCCGCGTCGACTAAGCATCGTTCCGAGGTCTCCTCCAGGATGGAAGTCCTAAGAACGATCAGTATACTGTCGCAGTATTTAGGGACAGTGCTAAACACACCAATGCAAAGAACAAATGAGCTTCATCAGAGAAAACCCAACGAAGTTTGACTACGAATGGATTCCGGGGCTGCAGTTTTCCGTCGGCATTGGTCTGTTCGGTTCCAAGTTGTTTGAGAATAGCTGGCTCGACGAGCATCTGCTTGAGTGCCTTTCCCGACGTGGCGCGACTCCTCTTCTGAGCCTTAATGGCGTACAGCTGATCCGACCCTTTCTTTCGAGAAAGGAAAACTTTGGCGGCGGCCCCCTTGCCAATGACGCGCATGAGCTCGAAGTCGTCGATGGTAATACGGGTGGATGCAACCTCGACAGTGGGCGGTTCGACATTGGTGGTGTTCGGCGTGTCAACTTGAGTGACAGATTCGGAAACCGTGCGCTCCGAGGGCGTGTTGGATAGTTTCGATGAGTCGTCCGAGCGGTGGAGTTCCGTTGAAGGGACGGCAGAATCGGCTGTGCAGAGCTCGGTAGAAGGGACGGCGGGAATGGGATTCGACAGCGCTGCAATCTAAGTTAACAAAGAGACCAGATAGACTGGCCAGTTGTTATTGCGTACCAGCTGCAACCTTGCCTCCAGACGGACCCTCACTGCTGCCGGCAGCCTTTGTTGTTGAAGTAGAGTGAGTCTGTGCAAATTTATCGGAAGAAGTGGGGGATGGAAGAGCCGTTGCGTCTGAGTCTGTGAGTTGAGCAGGTGTAAGTCGCAATAATTCAAACAAAAAAGCTAGGACGCACTCTCACGGCAAGAGCCCTTTGCCTTTGGTTGAACTCGCTCGATATCTATCGTCCCGTCCGTTGTTGCCGATATTTCCGTCGGTGTCCCCACATTCCTTTCGCCGAGGACCTTGACCTGACGCCCGTTCTCGGCCATGCTTTCGTTACTCTTCTCATCCACACCACTGCGCGCGCCCAGATATGCCGCGACCTTTGAGAACATGGCACCAAGGAAAGTCGCCATGACGGAGGCGGGGAGAAGACAAGGATTGTGGAAACGTGGGGGCAACAGGGATTTTCTATCGCCTTTGTGCCGGTGATTGCCGTAATCGGTCCCAGCCTCACCACGTGATTCGCACGTCCTGTCACGTGAGTAGACAATTTGAAGTTCGAACGGCGGAATTCGGATGATTGATCAACGGCTGATGGCAATGGATGTCAGATTGGTGGGTGCCGGTGAAGCGGTTACAAGGCCCAAAACTTCGAACCACAATTTTCGAAATGCTGACTTATGTATTTGAAAGCTCAGTTGTCAGTGGTCACTGGAAAAGACTCTGAGGCGTGGAAAAAATGAGGCTGAAGAGAGCAGAAGAGAGAACGTATCAGTTGTCTGTATATCGCCACAGCGTTCAAGGTGCATCACCTGTATCCATCCACTCGTGTCTAAATCAGAATATACATATTACAGTACTTAAATCATCATACCCACACAGTACCTGCCACAGCGCCGATCAACGTCGCGTCGACTGCTTTGCTCATTCTTTCAGTCAGCCACTCGTCAAGTTCTTTGAACAACTCCATCGTCCCTGCTTCGCCTCCACCCTCCTGATACACTCTTATTCCTCCATCGGTATCTTCACTCTCCCCCTTGAGGAACGCCTCATACGAACGCCGCTTTCCCGGCCACATCGCAGCCTCCTGCAGCCCGATAAAATTGAACAGAATCGGCGCGTCGCCCTTAACCGTCATCTCGAACGACCACACGTCCTTGCCGTAGAAACTGGCTTCCTTTATATGGTGCCGCGCGTGTTCGGTAGGTGGGTTTCCATCGAGGTTCCAAGAGAGAACGTGAGCGTCGAAGGCAATGACGGTCCAGATCAGTCCCGGATGTTGGATTTCCACACGCAGATTCCGTACGCCTTTCACGGGGTCGACTATGTTTTCGGCAGCGCGTACGGTGAAGCGGTCAGCCCAGTATGACACGGCATCCACGTTTGTCTTCGCGTTGATTGCATTTGGGGTAGGGAGTGCCATCTTGTATGGTGTGAGGAACTGTAAAGTTTAGTTAAAGACGGCGAGGGCGAAGCACATGATGTTAGACATACAGCACTGAAAGGATACAAAGGATCCCAGTCCCCATTGTAATCGTTCATGACCACCTTCTCTGCTTTGAAGACGTTCTCATCCTCGGCTTCCTGCCCAAATATTTGAGGGAGCGCTGCCGAGATATCCTCGACAAGGGAAGTCAGTCCAGGCGCGCCATCCGCGGTCGACAAATGCAAGGTGTGGTCGCCGCTTGTAATCTGTAATAACACGTTGAGGACCAGCACAACACAAAATCAGGTTTACTCACGTTCTCAGTTCGGAGAACGAACACCCTACGCATGTGCTGCTCGTCGTACACATCGAATTGAGCAAAGAGTGCCATAACCGCCGCACAGAGCATCACCGCGCGGACGATGCCCGACTTCACAATCTCATTCTTCTTGAAGGCAACAACCGGTTGACCCTTAAGCGGTGCCGGCGCCTGCAAGAAGCGGACAGCAAATGGTACAGCAAGAGGGATGAGGATAACGCCGACAACGGTGATAATGGTGGCGATGAGGTTGTCCGCGGGCGCCTCTGCGCTGATTCGGCCGGTCTGAAAGACAATGAGTTAGCAAGAGGTCGAGGAAGGCGTTGACACCCACCAGTGGTACGAAAACCTCAAGGACGGGGAGGAACACCAGCGTTCCGGTAACGAGAGGCATGAAGCTGCCCACAGCGTACGCGACAAGGCTAATGGTCTTGTCATTCCCAGAGGCCATGTATCCAGCTATGACTGGCAAGACGGTCAAGAACATCAGACTGGAGCTCCCGATGCCGAGCATCTGCACGAACACTGCCAACGTCGAGTGGATGAGCATGATGGCCTGGTATGTCGCGCGTTCGCTGGGCAGAGAAGACGAGAAGAGGAGAGCCGTGAGGGAACCCGCGAGTGCGCCGGGTGCGAAGAGCACAAGACTGCCAATTTCGAATCGGAACCAGCTCATGTTCTTGCCGATGAGGACCATGGCTAGTCCAACACCATTCGAACCGATGAGTGCGCCAAAGAACGCAAGGAGTGATACGCCAACACCCTTGAAGACCTCCGACCATGGTTCGCCACCGTTGATGATGATGGCAACCGTCGCAGCAAAGGTCGCGCTGTACATAAGGAGCGCGGTTTCTCTGCTGTACGACACAAACGGTCCGACGACGTGACTCCAGTAGGTTGTTGTCGGTGGGGTGTATCCTCCGACTAAGCTGGGAAGAGGCGACTTGTCCGACGTGAGATGGCGAACGAGTGCAAGTGTATTCTCTCCCATGTTCTGCGCAACGCCTGCCTCGATATTTGCGACTACATCTGAACGTGTGTGGTAGAGGTACGAGTTGCCAATGATTGCAATGTCGAGGCCTGTAACGTTGAGGTATTCCTGGAATTGGCGGAAGTCGGTGTCGGAAAGGAGGATGCCAGAGCCGAAGATGTCACTGGCAAAGACGGTGCCGAAGGGGTAGGGGACATGGGAGTAGGCTTCAATCATTTGTTCAGATGTAGCTTGGAAGAGGATTTCGCGGCCGGTCGTCCCGGCTGCTTCCAGATTGACGACGGAGCGCACGGAGTGCGCGATGGGGTGTTGAGTGGAGAAGAGGTGCGACCCATCTTGCAAGGATTCTTCGGCGTGGTTGAATACTACAGATGGGTTAGAACGCAAACTATAGAAAGAATGTAATGCGCACAGAAGATGACACTCCATGTCGGCTCGTAGTCATCGTCTTCGAGGAGAATCTTGATGATATCGAGCATGATGGCGCAGCTAATAGCATCGTCCGCTGCGCCTGGCCCAGGCAATTGAGAGTCGAGATGGCAGTTTACAAGCGCCGCGTGCTCAGTTGTCGCAGCGCTCCTTCCTTGGATGCGGAACACAAAGTTTGTCAAACCAACGTATGATTTGTACAAGCGGGTGTTCATAATATCAAATCTACTTTCGTGTTAGTGGTAATTCTTCAGTCGCGTTGGCTACGCACCGATGATTTCCGTCTCCCTGTTGTCTCCAGAACGTGCAGTGTATCTTCTCGCGTCCTTTGCATTGGTCCGCAAGTCCTTGAAGAATATCGTTGGCCCAGGTATCCGCTGCGGCATGTTCTCGTGTGCCCACCGTCCTAAATCCAATTTCCTCCGACAAAAATCGCGTCGTCTCGAGGATACGCGCCTCGGAAATTCCCTTTGCATCCGGCCCCGCCGGCGTAGGGAGTGCTAAAAAGCGTCAGCACACGATTTCAGCCAGTTTGGCGCGCATACATATATGATGTCGATACGCAATGAACGGTCCAAGGAAGATGATGGGCAGCAGTGCCAGCAACGAACGGCGTACGCCCCATTGCGCCGAGTTCGTCATCGAGCAGAAAAGTCGAAGGGCTGCCCGGAGGAGGTGGAGTAGTGATGGTCTCCGGTAAAGATGTCGAAACCGCTGCAACCTGCAACTGCTCATAGACATCCGCGCCGGGTCCCGATCACTTGCGGCACGTCCGCCGCATTATGACAAGCGATGAATACGTCCAAGAACGAGCCACGGCAACGTTACTCCAGATGACAAGCAGAGAGCAGCCAATAATATGGCGCAGCGCGACGCGACGCGCGATCGAGACGCGCTGACGCGCCTTAGCACTAGTCATCACTGCCGCAAACCGGAGTTCGAGCCTGACCTCGCTCATGCCAATTCGTCTCGCCAGTCGTAAGGCTGGAGCTGTTAGCGTAGTCTCGATCTGCAAGTAGCATGAGCTACGGTCACGGGATCGATTAGCGACGCGCGATGGGATTGGAAAAATTGAATCAGTCAACTTAAGTTAGACTCTGACGTTCTCTCATCGTAGTTCTGGGGATCACGCACGACTGCATTGGCATTTATTCTATAACTATACTCGCTCTTTGAAGTGCAATAGCTAGAACACAAGGCGTCACTGCGGTGTACCTGCGTCGCCGCAAAGGTTCAGACGCATAAATTGTCAGCTTATTGCTCTACAGTCGCGCTCTATACACATTCTAACATCCTTGCGAAAGCTCTGGCGAGCCTTGCACCACAAAACCGACCTTTGAGGGAAACAGAAGCACAGGCCAGGAGTCTCGCTGAGCGCTTCCTTATTGATAATTGTATCCAGCAGTGCTCTCATTATAATAATCGACGTTCCCCGGTCCCACGTCTCACTCACAATCACTTGATACGCAGAGAGCTTGCCGAAGCTACTCACAGACCAAATGTTCTTTAATAACTGGAGGTGTACAATGTAGACGCGGCGGCCAATGAATACTATACGGGAGCTCATCTTCTCGCGACAAAGAATAAGTTCTCTCGGAGTGAGCCAAGGGAGCGTATCCCTTACCTCGCTCAAGATACTACTACTTCTCCATCGTGACGACGCTTACCACACGGTGCACGGACCGCGAACCACGAACCACATTCCAATTTTATTATTTCGAGAATCGTTCAATCGAGAATCGAAAAGTCTACTCACGTGCGGGTCACGTGCTCAGAGTTGCGATGATCGCGGCAATTGGCGGCACAAAGGTGATGGACGAAACGGGCCCCCACGTTGTTGGACTTTTTGTCGTCTTCCTATCACCTCCCTCCAGCATGACGAAGTCACTCGGAACCATGTTTACGAGTGTTGTAGCACACTTGGGCGCTCGCAAAGGCAGCAACGAAAGCATGTCCGCCAGCGAGAGAGCGGTGAAGACCCTCGGCGAAAGGAACGTGGACGAGTGTACGGAAGCACTGGGAAGAATCGAAATTGTTGAGGAGGCTAAATTCAAGGAGAGCGGTCCTTACCATAAAAGTGCGTAGCTTCCCGGTCTGTTGTTATGGTATAATAACGGCTCGAACAATTAGATGAGGACCAGTCCGGGGATCTGGGGCAGAATACACCTCATCAGCCCCCGTATTTTGAGAAGGCACCCTCCGTCTCAATGAAGACCACCGATAACGATGAGAATGTATCTGCAAACAAGGCTGCGGCTGGTACGCAATACCTATTTCCTGTATAACTGAATATCCTTCTTAGCATTGAATCTAGATCTGCCGAATTTCAGCCCCGACAGCCAATCCCCAGAATATCACTCTTCCGATTCCACCTCCTTGTCCAACAACGGCGCACCGGAGTCGCACAACACGCCAGATGCTAAGCAGCCACAGCACACCGCTTCAAACCGCGTTAGCATTGCGGACTTCGAGCTTCTTCGCGTCATCGGACAGGGAGTCACTGCCAAAGTCTTTCTTGCTCGCCAGAAAGGATCGAACCGCCTGTGTGCACTCAAGGCTCAAAAGAAAAGCCGTGCGGGGAAGCACAGGGTACTCCGGCAGATGATCAAAGAAACGGACATTCTCAAGCAGCTCGCCACTGGACAGAACAACGATGGAGAGCCGCAGCCAATTAATCCATTCGTTGTCAAACTTCGTTGGATGTTCCATAACGAAGCCTACCTTTTCCTTGCCTTTGTTAGCGTATTTTCTCGCACGCCGTTACCGTGTTAGCTTACTGATTGGTTTTGCGCAGGATTTCCATGCAGGTGGAGACATTGGCACGATGCTCGGTCGATACAAAACCTTGCCATCAGATGTCACGCGCTTCTACGCAGCGGAATTAGTCGCCGCTATCACCTCTCTGCATGCGCAGGGAATCGTACACCGTGACATCAAGCCCGAGAACGTGCTCATTGACCATGAAGGGCACATCGTACTTACCGACTTCGGAATGGCGACACAGTTCTCGACTATCCCATCCTATCCTGGCGATGAAATGGAAAGCAGCTTAACTTTCTGCGGGAGTGATATCTATCTCGCACCAGAAGTCCTTCAAGGACTTCCGTATTCATTCCCGGTCGATTGGTGGGCTCTTGGAACGATGATATTCGAAATGCTTGCTGGTGTGGTGGGTCTCTCGATCCATTTGCCCTCTTCCTTAACTAAGCATCGACAGACGCCATTCATGGCAGAGTCGAAGGACGACATGTTTACAGGCATTTTGGAGGACGAGATCGTATTCCCCGACGAAATCAAGACGGAGTTGGACACAACAGATTTGATTTATGGAGTAAGTCACTCAACGATGCAGTGTATCATGATATTCTAACGTACGGTGCAGTTGCTTCAGAAAGATCCTGAGGACCGACTGTCGAGGTTCGACGTCAAAGAGCATCCCTACTTTGCGGGTATCGAATGGGACAAGGTATACAACAAGGACTACGAGCGTTCGTCCATTTCTGTGACAACAGTGGCAAACTTCTGATTATTAATGCAGCTGTCCATGTCCCGGAATTGGATTCATCGATGGATGATGATACTCAGAACTTTGAAGAAGACTTTTTAGACATGAAGCCTATTTTAGATGTCGAAGTGTTGGGCAAAAGCAAGCCTGCCTTCAAGAGTGCATATTTGTTTAACACATGTTACTACGATGATGATGAGCAGAATGCTGACTATACCTCCGATTGAAGCACATAGAAATTTACAGCCGAGTCGCTTGACGCTACTGCAGCTTTTTAATGACATATGTACCCATTTATCTCAACGACTTAGTCTATCCAAAACCTGTGACAATTAGAGTTAGCCACGAGTCCCATACAACCCGGGTAACTGACTCATCCGGACCCCCCTCGGGGACCCCCGAGACCCGATCCCCGAGATCCGCGGATCCCGCAGCACCCGGGTCTTGCAGGGGTCCGGATCCTGGTTTTTTGGGGGAGGTACCTTATGCAGGTACTCGCATGGACTCTTCTTGTATTATACTAAGGGGTGAACCCGGACAAACATGTAACATCTTATATGTATCCTGTAGTGTTTTTCCGTGCGATTCCAACGGTACTATAATCGAAAGAAACGGATCAAAACTTGGAAAGCTATT